>APFE031673615.1:118649-196810 GCA_000404065.3 Pinus taeda | reverse complement strand
TTAATGAGAATTAATGAAAAACTAAAAATATAATATAAAAGAAAGAAATTGATATGATTAAATTTTATGTGGTTTAAATATCTATTTTAAAAACTAAAAAAATATAATTATGTCCTATTCACTAATGAAATCTTTGTGAAACTTCTTCGAATGCATCCTATCATTAAAAAGATGGAAGGGACACAACAAAAATTGATGTCTTGAAAATATTTCCAAGTAAATTTGTGGCATTCTTCAAAGTGGGATACCCCCACAAAACAAACATCTCAACAAATGGTTGTCTTGATATAAGATAACATGAATGGCAAATGAAATAACAACCTTGGTGTAAACACGACACAATAGTAGCGTGAAAGTTGTAATAATTCTGGCACACTATGAGAGTCAATTTTATAGGTGTTAGATAATAGTGCCTTAATTTGATATGATTTTATCTTAATTGTTAACTATGTTAAATAGGTTTCATCTTAATCGTCATTGTCTTAATTGACCATTGTCTTAAATATAAAGTTTTGTGTTAAAATATTTTTGTCTCAAACCTATTTTTGTGTTAAATATAAAGTTTTGTCTTAACATATTTTTGTCTCAAAACTATATTGTATTAAATGCAAGCTTTTGTTTCAAATTGTTTTTGCTTTGAATCTAATATTTCACACAATTCAATTGATATTAAATTTCAATATAAATATCTAAAATAAAAAGTGACTTTTTAACACAATATATTTGTTTTTACTTAAAAAAAAATGTCTTAAAAGTTCCCTCAGTCCAATACCAAACAGAATAAATACCGATGGAAGTTTTGCAGCACATGCATATCTCATACTAAATATTCTCATATTGAATTCATTCGCATAATTTCCCCATAAATTTCCATCATGGTGAATGGCCAAGATTGGTATGAGTAGCTCCATTCCTTGTGGATATGAAGACTCTCAAGATTGACTTCGTTTTTTTTGTCAATATGTGACACTTTTTTACACTTAAGTCTCAAAGACTTTTTTACACTTGTACAAAATCTACGTTGAAACTAAAGTAACAATTTTTTTTGTTACACTTGCACATAATCTACGTTGAAACAAAAGTAAAAATTGCAATCTAATAACTAAATATTCAAAACTCATTAAAATTTAATCTCTCTGTATTTCTATATCAAACAATGAAACATAATACAATGATATGGAGCCCCCATAAGGACATGAGTTATTCTTGCTTTCACACCAAGAAGATCTCGCAATGTTGCAAATCCTTTTTGTTTGAAGTGCTTGATGGAGATATCTACAATTTTTTTAATGGAGAACAATATTGTGTATCAATGATATCACTATGGATCAAGCCTCAAATGAAGTGTGTAAACATTGCAGAACAATATTGTATATCAATGATATCACTATGGATCAAGCCTCAAATGAAGTGCGTAAACTTTGATGTATTTGGTATGTTGTAGCTAGACTCAATCTCTATAAAACTTTAAGTTAGTCTCATTGTCACACTATATTACCATCGGGGGATGGAAGTATGCCAAACTTTGTGAGAAAGTGTTGCAACTAGATAAATAGTGTGGTTTCACTCACACCCTTCTACTGCTCCTCTATTGAAGATAAAACAATTGTTCAATGCATTTTACTCAACCAATAGATAGGCCCTCTTCCAAGGCTAAAAACATAGTATGAGGTGGACTTGCAATCTATGCCATCACCTATTGAATCTAAATTTATGTACCTAGTGATATCTAATAAACATCCTCATGCATACTAGATACCATAATTTGTAGTCCCCTTAACATACCAAAGACTCCTAGATACCATAATTTGTGGTCCCCTTAACATACCAAAGACTCCTCTTAGGCTACTCTCCAATGGAGCTCATGCTACTGCTCCATGTACCTAGATAGTACTCCAATGGAATATGAGATGTATGGTCTTGATTGTGTGAGGTACAAAGGACTACACACCAACTTCCAATAAAGTGTACAATCAACCAACGATGTTGTACTTTCATTTTCTAGAATAATTATGGAAAATAAAGGTGTGGTTGTTGGATTTAAATTATTCATCTTGTATCTACCAAGTATCTCCCATGCATGATTTTTATAATCCAATGTGGTACTTGAATTATATTGAATAATCTCAAGACTAGGAAAGTCATTGAGAAGCCCCATGTGAGCCATAGAGAATTTGTCATGTAGAGTATACTTGAATAAAAACAATTCTTGAGGGTGAAGTACCTATTACAAGTAAGTTGTCTACATACAATAGTATCAACACTAATGAATCAAATTACCTCAACATATAAACATTTGGATCAGAAATACAACCTTAAAAACCCTAGGAGAGAAGGTAGGAGTCCATCTTAGTGTACCATGCATGAGGTGCATATTTGAGGCCATACAAAGGTCACTTGGGTTTTCATACTAATGATGAGTTATGAACTTATCATTTTGGTTTCTCAATAGAGATATTTTCTCTAATATCGCCATCAAGAAATATGTTCTTCACATCCATATGGTGTGCCTACCACTTCATTGCTACTACAATTGTGAAAGCCATCCTAATGGAGTCCATTTTTCCCACCAATGCAAATGTCTCATCATAATGAACCCCAAGTACCTATGAAATACATTTGGCTACTATCATGGATTTATACTTGTTGATCATTTCATTTGTTTTTTTTGTTTCTATAGATCCATTTACAACGGAAATCTTTCAACCTATTAAAAGTGGAACGAAATCCCATGTGTGGCTCAAAATGAGATAATTGTATTCCTAATTCTCTGCTACTCTCTAGTTTGGATTGTCTTCAACCTCCTGATACGATTGAGGACGATAATCTATTACCATCTAGCAATAAATCAACATGCATGTTTCTATAGTTATAAGTGAATGATGAGCTTCTTCCTCTTTATATCTTAGGTAGGATCATCTAAGAGATGACTCATGATGCACCACTTATATGCCAAATGTGGTCTAAAATATGAATCTTCTATGACCTGCTCATTAGGTTCAGAATTCTGAATTAAATTGCATGAATAATCATCTTAAATATTGACATCTGGAAGTGGTGGCTGTTGTGTAGCAGGTTCGTGTAGAGTTTCATGTACATCATCTCTTTCAAACTTTACACTCTTAATAAGGAGTTGGTTTATGGCAAGATCTAGCAATAGATACCCTTTGATTCCATACATATATATATATAGATATAACAAACATGTTCTCCTTTCTCTCTAGCTCTATATCCTATCCTTTCACCCATCTAATGGAGTTCGAGTCCATGTTCATGATCCAAATATACAGAGGTGCGCGAATTAAGATTTATTAATGTAGCAAACCTCATAAAGAGTTCCCGGCTTCACAATTTTTTCTGGTACACTATTCTGGATGTAAGAATCACAATTGTTTTCTTCAACACATAACTTTGAATGTAATGAACTTACGTGCAAGATGTAGTTGGATTTAATGTCATATTCTTCCTTTTTTCGACATTGTTTTTCTGCAAAGTGTATGACACTATATTTTAACTAAACACCTACATCAGAACAAATCATTTCTACGAATTTGTTCACATATTCCCCCATTATCTGTGCATAATATTTTGATTCTTTTCCTTGCATTTTTTTGCATGTGCTTTAAATTTGTCGATGCATGCAAATAATTCTAATTTGAACTTAATAAAATAGACCCAAGTATAGCATGACCAATCCTCTGTAAACGTAAGAAAATACCTCCCATTAGTCATAGATGGTTGGCCACCTATGCACATGCTCGAGGATTGATGATGTCTGTATTTCATTTCCTTTCTCTATAGCATGACCAATCCTCTGTAAACGTAAGAAAATACCTCCCATTAGTCATAGATGGTTGGCTACCTATGCACATGCTCGAGGATTGATGATGTCTTTATTTTATTTCCTTTCTCTAATATTTGCTCTCCATGTTTCCCCATAATGCAACCATTGCATTATGACAAACTCTAGAAAATTGAATTTTGGGAAGCCTTATAACCATGTGTTCTCTAATGAGATGTTGAAGGTATTTGTAATTCAAATTGCTGAGTCTTTCATGCCACAACACACTCTCTCAGATTGCATGGATTAGTAACATAACCAAAGAAGATTCATAAGAAAATTTTGAAAAAGAATACAACCTTGTAGAATGGCCTTTTTTACTACAACAATTTTAGAGCCATATGTCATCTAAATGATGGTAATAGCTTGCGGTGTTGATTCCACCCACTTTTCTATTTCGAAATGTGTTATTTGGTAGACTAATAGTAGGTTTATGGATAGTTGTGAGACATGCCAGACATATTGAAAGCATCCATTGTCCATATCTACTCTTCTTTTGATATGTACTTAGGAGTATTATGTCCCATTAGTATGAGAGCACTAGAACATGTTTACATGGTCTAAAAATAATCTCATGAAGCACCCATATGGTGTGATGCTCCACTATCAATAATCCAAGAATAAGAAGAAGAAGAAACTGTTGCAAGTGTGTGAGATTTACCTTGATCATTGGATGTTTTCTCCTTTGTTTTGGCACCACAGAGAATGAAATCACCAAGATCCTATTCTCAGAGTGTCTATGCTATCATGTCTATTTTCTTCTTCATGCATGGAGGTTTAGATGAAAGGCTTTATTTTAGTAAGTGAATTTTTTCATTTCTTTCTTTGATATCCAATTTTTTGAGTTGGAAGACTCTACATTGGATCTATAATTTTGTCCTTTTGTATTATCATGCTCCTCCTTTCCCTTCTACTTCTAGATTATCTCGTTAATTCCTTGATTAAAAGGTTCGTGAGCATTGGAATTTTTTAGGGTTCTCATTTTGATAATTTTTTCTTGTTCTTGTATGAGGTAGAATGAAAGAGTCCATCAATGACATTTTCTAAGCTACTAATTATTATGTTTGAAGCATGGAAAGAAGAAACACCAATGGAGTATTCTGATCCAAGCTTGGAAAGAATCTAGATAACAAGTTGTTCCTCTTTCCTTCTAATACTCCATGCCTTTAGCTCTCAAAGAAACAACTTCAACATCATGAAGAAGTCCTATAAGATTTCAAAATTTCTCAAGCTCAAAGATATGCCCTTATTCTAGAGCTCATGTCCACACATCACGTACTACTTGCCAAAGAGATGCTCAATGGTTATCCAAAATTCAATGGGAGTGGTGGCGGATTCTATCTAAGAGTAGATATGGAGAAAAGAATACATAGAGAAGCCCATAAGCTTCATCCATTATGTTAAAGTATTTGATCTTCTAGACATCTACATTTCTTTCAGCTTCATTACCCTTAGTGATTATAAGGAGATGATTACTTTTGAGAAGAAGAAGGACACTTGGCTTCCATTCATGCCAGTATGTCATGAGAATAGCTTGTTCATGAAACTGTATAGACTAATCCATTGTTTTTATTTTTCAATTTTCAACACCTCCAGATATGATTGTACTTTTCTTCACTACCAACTTTGCTCTCATACCATGTGAACTTTGGTGAGCTTGCAATTGTCTTCTCTTCACAGTAGCTAGCTAATTGGATACTTGTCTAACTATACTTCCAAATATGATTGTAATTTTCTTCACTAATAATTGCAAGCTAACAAATAAGGATTGCAAAATAGATTAAAATTCAATCTCTCTATATCTCCATATCAAAAAATGAAGTATAATACAATGATATATTGTCTCCATGAAGACATGCACCTTGGACCAGTGTTATAGTGCATAGATAAAGTCTCTAAAATATAAGCCTAGTTAAGTAATCAGATAAACTAGTTAACTAATCAACTCAACTCAACTAGAAGATGAACATACTTAAGTGAAATTTTACTAGAATCAATAGACACTAGTCCTAGTTAATTAGAAAAATGGCACACAACCCTAAATTAACTATTTTATGAATCATGCATGACATGCAACTAAGTGTGAGTAAATAAAGAAAACACATAAAAATATTATACACCAGTAACATCCACCTACAACAATATAATGAAAATCTCACATATATATATATATAAATCCTGTATAAAAATACCACCCAGTTAGCTGGCTATCACCCGATTAATAAAAAAATTGTAAATCTTACAATTCTAAGTTGGTTGAGTGTATTTCCGTAGGGATCATCTTTCTCACAGATGCGTAGAACTTGCCCCCGAGCCTTTTTCTGCCAGTCTTCATGAATTGCCAGAAGCACTACTGCGTATGTTAGCATATTTGAAGTGATCCGCTTGCCAGCAAAGGAAAAAATGGTCTTGCATTCCTATATTATATCTCTCGTTCTAGTAGCACATGCACCAATGTTAGCGTCGCGTTCTACATTTGCTGTTGCCTTTGGCATTTATCATAAGCCCTAGAAACAAGCCTCTCAACGCCCGTGTCGTTTCCTCGCCTCTCCGTTAGCTTTATCACTGATGATTTAATTTCCTTGACAAGTTTCCAATGGTGGAGGTTTCTATGGTAGTCAAAAACCTAAAACACATTTACGGCCTTCTCTTCACAGTTAGACAGCTATCCAATTAGCTAGCTATTGTAGAATCCTTCTATGGCATCAAAACGCCCAAATTGAAAGAATTGCCGAATTTCGCGGCCAAATTGAAAGATTTGCAAAATTTCGGAAAGAAGAATTTCACAAAGTCATTCAATCATAGACCAAAGGAAAATTTTTGAAGCTAGTGTGTATTGCAGTATAATAGGAGTGGCCAAAGATTTGAGAATGATAAATAACGCATAAAGTAAGATTTGATATGGGCATGAAACATGAAAAATTCAAGATCAGCGGATGAACATTTGACTTCCAAAATATCGAACAGATAATTTCGTAAAGCTTCTGTATCCCGGATGAATTGTTGAGGGTAAATATGAAAGTAGTTGTCTATAATGAGATTTTTTTAAAGTCTTTCTGGAGGATTTTCCAGGTCAAAATACTGGAGCAATTTATTGGAATACCAAGTTTGATAAGTAGTTTCTGCACAATCAAAAGGTCCCAGGGGTTTTTCAGGATGCTTAATCCAAATATACAGTTAAAAAAGCATTTTAACTGCTAAAAATCAAGATTTAACCTCATTTCTTCCCCATTTCCGTCACAGAAATCTCCAAAAAATCACATTATAGACAACTCCAATATAAAATATACATTTTCCTTCCTAGTAAGTCGTGCCAAAAGTGTTCATGAAATGATATCGACACTAGGGTTCACATACTGTACGCAAACATCTATGTCATTTACACCTGCTTCAATCGAACTTTTCCACCATCACAATCTCAGGGCCTCGTATATCACAAGGTGCATCGACGGTGACCGTGAGACATTGATGTCCTTCACATTTGTCAGTATAGCACAGTGATAGTACACCTAGTCTGCACGTCACCAATGTGTTATCTTCGTCGGTGTCTATATTCAGTGGTCTCCTACTGTATCATAGTGTTAGTTCACCCAAATTATTCACGAGATATATCATTGTCAATCTCTATATTATATTAGTGAGGTTTGTTAAATACTTGTACAAATAAATCTATAAGAAGCATCAAAGAACTATTACATTATAATTTGAAGTTAAAATAAAAGTCATCGTAATTTATTTAATTATAATTTTATTTAAAATAATAATAAACTTAAAAAATTAATTTATAAAATTCCTATATATTAATTTATAAAATTCCTTAAATTAATTATGAAGAGTTTCAAATAACTTAATTATTATTGTAAATAATAAAAATAATCAATATATAAGTTGAACATGTATTTAGAAAAATATTAAAAAGATTTTAATTATAGAAATTTGTCAAGAGATTTTAATATAAAAATAAGTTTTGTAACAATATCATAGCCCAAAAATTATAACTCATATGGCACTTAATATTACAGGCTGAAAACCATAACTATAGCTTATTCAAATTTAATTAAAAATAAAATAAAATATATTAACATTTGATTTGTATAAAAGATTTAATATATTTTAAGAAAATTAAATCACTATTATTCCCCTAATAATAATTACAGAGTATTTTTAAAAATCTAATATTTTATTAAAAATGAAATTTAACTCCTAGAATTTTCTCTAAATAATTATTAATATTTTAGAAATCCTACTCCTAAATAAACATGCAACCAAACCACCATACAGTAAACAACACAGTGCTAATATATAAAAAAAAATACAATAACAATAGAAACCCAATCAAGATTACCCAACCAACCATAATTTCAATCTTCCAAAATAATGGAAAATCGGAAATATAAAATGTTAAGCGTAGTACTTACTCCACTCATGGTAGAATGACAGAACTCGGGTGAGAATTTGTGAGAGAAACCCATATTTTGAAAACTCGCTTCATGCATCTTTTTCAGCATCTCTGGATCATTCCAAATAAATAGTTATAACGAGCCTGAACTCTTATTTCCTGTGGTTCGAAGTGCTTCTGTATTATTGGAGGCTTCCACCATACAAATCTTATAACTTCAACGACTACTGTAATAACAAATATAGGAAATGCTGCTAAGCCAAAAATCCACGAACGTCCCTCCATTATTTCAATATTTCTTCTTTTAGTCACAACCTTAATTCGCAAAAATTACATAATCTTCCCAACCCCAAAAAGTACCTGTGTCTTTGAGACTCAATTGAAGTAGTTGTGGCAGAAATGCTTCGCTGTCAGCCTGCAACTTTCCATGGTACAGTAAGCGAGAAAGCACGGATCCGCTGGCCACGTTCCTTGACGTGTTATTTGCTCAAAACTCTCGTAATTTGCAATAAGATACAGACGATACTGACGGACTATATTCCTATTGGCATGTCGTCCCCTTAACGGCGGAGATTTTGGTGGGGCCAATACGCAGAATATGTTTGCTGTCCTGGATGCATTTTCAAGAAACGATTATTGAATACTATCACTGTGCATGATTCGGACATTGTTGGAATCTATAATTTCAGATATAACATTTAAGTGACGTCCTCCTTAATTATTCGATCGCTTTATTGAAAGCTGGTTCCCACTCGGTTTTTCTCCTTGTCATCTAGTTATCCTTGAATAAACACCTGTCTTTGAAGAAGCTACTCGTTCATGTAGATGAGCTTTAACATATTTAATCAAATACCACATTTAAGTATTCAATCGCTTTATTGAAAGCTGATTGCTACTCGTATCTCTCCTCGTCATCTAGTTATCACTATAAACACCTGTGTTTTACAAAGCAACTCGTGCATGTAGATTAGCTTTAACAGATTTAATCAAATACCTCCCTTTTCATGGCTCCATTTTGTTTGGACCATGGATGGTTGATGCGGTGCGCTAATCCCATTCAATCAACATATGGTTTATAATTGGTAATGCTTCAAATAATTGCGGTGTGCAGTGTATACTGTGGAGGTTGGTCAAACATTATAACTCAGTAAGTAAGATTTTTAGGGTGGAAATTATTGATTTTATAGAGATGTGGTGATTTTTCTAACACCTTCTCTCAAAAACAGCTGAACTTAGATCTAAGCTCTGATACCATGTAAAAGTTTGAGGTGCAAATTATGATAAACATTACAACAGAGTAACTAGAATCCCCAAGTGAAAATTACGAATTCTATGCTGTGATTTTTCCAACCTATACTCTATGCTTACAGAAAAGAGTTATGTGAATAAGTTGAGTTAAAAGTATTTCAATTAGTTAAATATTAATAATGCACTCTCAATTATAACATTGAAATTCAGGCCACAAGATACACTGTTATCAACTTTATTATTCAACTGTTATCATCTTTATGACAAGGGACATCCATTGCTATCAAACATTATAGCAAGTGATTTTATTGATATTTGTATGTTGTATCGCCTTATAAAATACATTCATATGGGCCCTAGAAATACTCTAGGAAAGAAGTACTAGGTACATCACTCTGGTATTATCACGTTAACCTTAGCGCCAATAGTTGAATAAGAGACTGTCTTCTAATTACCAATTTTACGAGACGGTTTGTTTGTCCTTATTTACTTCGTACAGTATTCATCATGCATATAGGTTTTCCTACACTATTCATCATACATATAGGTTTTGTTTTTGGAGAGCACAGTAAAAATACACATTATATTTATACTACTTTTCATAAAAGGTATCTAGATAATTATATTTTTCATATGTTTTGATTTTTTATAATTTATGTTTGTAATTTTTATGTATTATGGTTATTCAAAAAAATGATAATATAACCATTTTAATATGGGCCAAAATCATTAAATATCAATTTTTATAAAAAGAACTCACATATAAAAATAATGTTTAAATTTTGTATTCCTAGGCAAGTGCACATATCATAGGGTGACCTCCTAGCATTGACATGATAGCTATCTATTTAACAAAGGAAGGTTGAACACCTCACAAATGGTGCTCTACATGGTACCTACTTTGTAGTTTGGTTAGTACTTGGAAGGGTGTTGTGATGTTATCCTTAGTTGTGTGGGAGTTCAATAAAGGACAATTCATATAGAAAAGGACACAAGGAGTACTTATTGCAATTAATGGGAGGGATATAAGATATCATGACATAGGATGGAGTAATGGTGAGAAAGGATGGAGGGTTGAAGCTTTAGTTGCAACTTATTATGCTCCATGTAACCATTTATCATGGGCACTCCTAGACTTTTATTGTCTTACTATTTTGAAAAATCACAAGTTTGGAAGGAAAGCCAATTTTAAACCTACCATAAATCTATTGGTAGATGAAGTATTGATGTCTATTTTGAAAAGCTATAGGTTTGGAATGCAAACTAATGTCAATGCTAGGATGGAGGTAATACATACATGTAGGATACACAAAAGTTTGCTACTAAATAATACTTAGACCATGGCCCAATATTTTTTTATATCCCCTCACTTAGTTTTATTTGTGAATTTTTATATGTCAATTGTGATGATGTTGCTACTTTAAGGCATAAATGAAACTTAATTATCATAGACTTAAAGTATTTTGTTTCTCATAAAATACTTTACGTAAATATGTTTTATTCAGCTATTAATAAAAATCTCCAAAACAATTTTGAGGGTACAAATGGCTAAAGCTAAATTATGGATTTGAAGCTAGTGGCTTGATTTATTTACCCTTGAGTGATGTAATACCTAGGCATCTAATCTTAGGTTTAGACTACCACAAGATGACAAATTTATTGATTAATAACTCTCCAACAAAGATATGACATTGTATAGGGAGAGTGTAGCTTATTAATGAGAAAAGTAGCTACATACCACCTAGTGGATAAGGGTGGAGGTAGTCAACAAAATCCTAAAATCTAGACTTTTTGTCTTATAGTGCAGTTAGACTCACATAGTGTGGAGCTAGAATGAGTAGCTATAGTAGAAAAAAATGTCAACGAATATAATTTTTTAGAATGAGTGTTCAGAATATTAACCAAAGTAGTCATTTTTAATGTCGATGTTTCAAGTCTACAACAAGATTCATTGTTAGGACAAATCCACATAGAAGAGTAAGGAGGAAGGGAATAAATAGTGAAAGGAGAGCACAAAAATAGAAGACCACATAACCCTAAATTATTAATTTTATGAATAAATTGAAAAAAGGTATAAAAATCATATTACAAATGAAAATTATAAATGATAACAATAACTATTAATAAAGCTTTATTTAGGAAAATGGTTAATTAATAAAGTTAATAACCATGTTATTATTAAAGGAATTCATTCTCATCATTATTGGTAATAATACTTATTACTAATAATGAAGTTGAGTTAATGGCACAATAATTATTTTATTAACTAGATTAATAAACATTATACTAAATTAAGCCTATACTACTAATAATTATTAAATATTTTAGACCACTTGTACAACATGCCACTACAAGAAGCTTAAGGAGAACGTATTTCCAAGATTTCTACGATGGTTAAAAAGACCATCAAAGACTGCAACCTTGATGAAGGAATAAGGAAATGCCTTTTCCTTGAGAGTGAAATTGTGTTGCGAATCTACATAGCCCCAAAAATTCATAAAGCAGGTGCCCCCCTCAAGCCTATTGTTAACACTATTGGAGTATCCACATATGAATTAGCAAAGTATGTTGATAACAAACTTCCTCTGGTAATTTGGAAGAACAATTCTTACATAAAAGACTCCAATCATTATATAGAAGTTATGAAGAAGGAGAAATAAAAACATGGGGATAAGATTGTTAGTTTTGATATTGTCGAACTCTTCACAAATATTCCTTTAGATGAAGCTATACATATGGTAAAAGAAGTCACATACCCCTAGACTGCAAAGCTTATAGAAATATGTCTTCATTTTACTTTCTTCACCTTCCAAGGTGAACTCTTTGAGCAGAAACCATAAGTGGCGATGGGATATCCACTTTCCCCTATAGTAGCCAATGTCTTTATGGAGAAATTTGAAAAGAATGTGCTTGATACCTTGCCACTAAAATTGAGATTATGGATCAGGTGAGTTGATGACACTAGTGTAAATTGACCTCATGGATACAAGGAGTTGAGTGTAGATATGGACAGAGAAAAATATGAAAGAAACAAGACTAAACGTTTAGCCAAGATATAATGAAATTGAATGAATGGATGATTCTCTGCGCTTATCATTATTCATATGTATTACATTGTTTTATATTATGCCTATCTATTCGTTACATAACCGTAACCGACTAACCGATTTACAGGTATGCAACCACCTAATTACATAAAAACTTTATTATTTGTTGTCAATACTAACAATGTTGGGTATACGACCAAAGCCCCACATTGACTAGAAGTGGGGAGGATCATGGCTATATAAGGATGGACAAATATCTCCATTGGTATGAGGCCTTTTGGGGTAAGTCCAAAAGCAAATCCATGAGGGCTTAGGCCCAAAGTGGACAATATCATACCATTGTGGAGATATGTGGTGTCCAGAATCCTTACATTGAGTAACTTCCTAGACCACCTTAACAATTTATCGATTCACATCAAATTTACAATGGAAGTTGAAGAAAATGAAAGCATTTCATTCCTCAACATTCTCCTTCTTAGAAATAAATATGGACCACTTCAACATAAGGTGTTTACAAGGTGTTTAGAAAGAAAGAACACAGTGAGTGCTCAAAACCTTCTTGACTAGGGCTTTTAGAATATCTCATGCCAATCATGTTGGAAAAGAAATTGAATATTTAAGAAAGTTCTTTTTAATAATTCGGTATAAAAATAAAGATATCCATAAGACAATCAAAAGAGCTAAGACAAAAAAGCAAGTATGACCCCTGCTACAAACTCTCAAACTTCTAAAAATGAATTTTATCTATCTTGCATTCAAGGATTCACTGACAAGTTTGCCAAAGTTCTAAAAAAGAACGGTATTGAAACCTCTTTCAAACATTTAACTATCATTAGAGATAAGATGATATCTATTAAGGATAGTCTCGATCACCTCCAACAAAAAGGATTTTACAAAATCATCTGTTCATGTGGGAATTTTTACATTGGAATTTTTTCATTCTAAAGAGGCTCACCACATAAATCTTCAATCACTCAATAAAATTATTTCTAACATATAGTCCATTGAAGGTGGGGGGAGTCATCTAGTATGAAAAGTCAAGGTTGAGAGCAGCATTGAAGTTCCAAACATTATTTCCAAAGATTATTTTACAAATAGATACACTAAATAACTTGTATTTTAAGTACTTATTACATGTTAAGTGTTTTATCATTGAAAAATTGTGTAGAAATATTATTGTTATAATTTGTAGATTTTTTTAATATTCTTGCAAGTGGAAAGAAAAATAGAAATTTTACATTTCAAGTATTTGCAATATTTTAGGTATTGTGTATATAAATAGAATAGTAAAGGTTGTGATACAAATATTTAAATAGAAAAAAGTATTTTATTTTACTGTTTAATGATTTTTTTGGAGTATGGAGTATCGTGTGAGAAATAATTATCTTTGAATGTAGAGACAATACTTTAATTTAAAGCTTATTATACATATAGGTATGTTCGAACAAATAATGTTATATCCGAGTAAGATTCCAAGACAATATACATATGGCATGCTCAAAGAGCCTTTTCCTTGTATATAATTCAGGTTAGAACAAGATATTAACTATCTAATAAGGTTAAGGCAAAAGTTACGATGGAATTGGCCTACATATCAGAAAATAATGAAATTCGAGTCACAAAATTCGGTCAAACATAATCTTAATCAAAAAATATACAGACATAGTAAAACATTAGAAAATTGCAACGTGCTCTACACTTAATCCATGAAAATTCCAATATGATATAGCGTGTGAGTAAATGAGCAGTTGTAACCAAGAAAGAAAGGAACCATTTAGTTGTAAAAATTGGTATAACATTTATCATAGGATTTCAATAAGGTAGTAAACACTAAAACGTATCAAGAACACATATGGTCAAATTTTGAAACAAAACTGCATTTTATGTAATAATTGATTTTGAATTATCAAACAAAGACGCAACATAAAATGTGATTTTTAAGAAAATATTCTATGCTACAAATGTAAAAAAGAATCCCCAGTGACTCAAGGCTTCTAGCTGTAGTCATTTTAAACAAATACAGAAAACAAACGTTTTCAATTAACATTAAATTTCCCGTCACGGCATTGTTCTACATAGCTTCCATGCTAACTAATTTAAAATATAACCCTCGTGTCTCTATCCTCTATTAGAGAATCAACCACATTTTGAAGAAGCAACCAAGGAGTTCAGAACCATCTGACATGTAAAGGATGAAGTGGAATTCATTAAAGGACTAGAAGAGTTTTGTAATGAGTACAAAGAAAAACATTTTAAAAATGCCTAAGTAATGAATGTACCTATGTATTTCGAGTAGTACCAACATATATCTTTTGGTGTATATATAGAAAACATTAACAATAAAGAAACACTAAAATAATTGGTATGCATTATACTTGAGGAAAAAACCATGTTTGATGACCTATGTTTTTACCTGGAACATGATATAATTTTTTCCCAAAAATATTTGCAAATGAACACCCCATTAACAGGTTTAGGTAGGTTTAAAAACCCCGTGAATGAATCAAAATTCCATATGAGGAAAAATAACCACTACATAATATTTACAAGTACAACCATAGAAAGAATATCCATGCCAAAGTTTACCCATTGCTTAAAAAACAATGGTATGCTAGGGTTTCAATTTTGAAACCCTAATTTTTAAAAATGACCAAGTAAAAACAGGGTAACACTAAGGAAAATATAAACGGTTTTCCCTTTCAAAGTAATAATACAAAATTTACCTTTCGAAAGAAAACCCCTACTCGTAGGAGATTGGAAATGATTCCGCATTTCAACATTAAACCTTCATACAAAAGGAAAAGAGGGTTAGTTCAAAACCTTGGTTTGTATAATAGACCAAATTATGTTGTATACAATGACAATGAATAAAGAACAACAGATTGCCCGGTTTGAAAAGTAGAAAGGAAGATAATTCCATGCAATAAGTTAAATGTAAGCTACAAACCACTTAAGGAGGCTTCTTTCCTTTGATAAAGACCAAGAGGAGTCTTGACACACTTAGGGAAATACTCCCTACCAATCCTGCAAATTGCAAGAAGAATAAATAATTTGTTTAATTAATGATACAATCCAATAACAAAAGAAAAGTAGAAATCTTCTAAAATAAACCCCATACTTTTTTACTTACCAAATACATATTGATTCACTTTGTATCTCCATTGAAATCGAAGGAATTAATCGTGGAGGAGGAAGAGCTTACATGTATTTGTCGGCTAATAATAAATGCTAGATCAAAAAATTTGGTCACAATAAAGAGTGGGTTTTTTCGAATATGTAAAAGGAAATGACTAAGTGAGCTAGCAAGGGAAGGTCCTTATGTCAAAAAATTAAACCCTAAAATTTTACATAATTGATCTATCATCACTCGATCTTATTTGTTGATTCAAATTCATGCCCTTCCATGCAGAGCCATGTGAGGTCGGGTGTGAAGCTGCATAGTGGACCGATAGAAATGCTCATGTAATCATGTCTAGCCCACGCGTTAACATTCACAAGTTAATTCAAGTGTGGGGTAACCTTCACTTGTGTATATAATTTTCAAACATAAGTAGTCATGAGCTCAATGAGTAGTCTCAAGGCTTAGAATTGAATTTCTTCATAATGTATGAGCCCATGGATATGGATTTTTGTATATTGGAATTTTATAATAATTATTATGCAAAGGATGAGAAGGCGAGAAGGCTAGTACGATAAAGGAAACACTTTTTAGTAATCAAATGTTTATAGTGCATTTAAAAGGTTGGAAAATAATGTTGAGGTACGGCTGATTATAGAAGAATGAAGAGAGAACGGTAATATTTATGGTATGAATTATGTCATAGCTATAAAGCTAACTTTGTGTTAAAATATGAATGACTTTGATGAGAGACAAAAATCATATTTAGACCTAGTGATATATGTATAAGTTTGAAATTGAAGTTGAAATATATGCTGGTTAAAATACCCCTTAGTGAAATTCTTAGAAATTGTATTTCAATTCACCACGAGCACAAAGCATGGACCACCCATGTCATTGCAAAAGTGAAGGAGAACCTAAAATATATGAGTGATAGTATGAACAAGTTTTATGTTAAAACTAGAAAAAAACAATTTGTATTCAAATATTAGAAAAGAAAAACTGATCAACAATGAAACCAATATCATGGCATTATGTCATAGAATTGTGGAGTACCATGTGAGTACTATAATTTAGTTAGAAAGGAAATAAAATTAGGGTTTGTTTTGGGCTTCATTACATGTGGTATGAGAGCTATAGGTTATAACAATAGGTTGTTATGGATCTCCTATGGCGTGCAACAACCTCCCTTTTTATTTAGTATTAGTAAGAAAACTAAATAAATGGGGAACCTTCTAAAATAATAAAAAACAAGCACTTATAATTCCCTTCGAATAAAACACACTATCATAAACTTAGGAAAAACATCCGCAAAACCCAAAATCTTAAAGTTTTATGGTAAAGTTTCAAATCAAATCGTTTTCCTAATAATAAACATCACATCCCAAAAGGGTAATAGAGGATATCATATAAACAAACTCTCAAAATTCCGGCAACATGATAATGCGAGATCGTGCACCTTACAAATTCATCACACATCATAGATTTCATATGTCACAAGCACCACCCAAGATAAAACATCCCGATCCTGCAATATGTGATAAAAGTGTTTCGCAAATCACATCTCGCAGTCGCATAAATAAATAAATTATTAATAACAAAAAGGAATAGTGATATTGCGAACTGCGATATTACAAAGCAAATCACAAAATCACTTTATCGAGGATCAATAGGGCTCATTGTTCAATGAAATATTTCTTGTAATCTGATACCAAGTTATCGGCACTAATTTCAACTTAATGGTTTATTGATGATCATTTATGAGAAAAGATTTAGATGTGATCGAAAAGGTTGTTTCATGTAGGGTGACATATTTGATATGATTTTGAAATTAAGAGCTTTTGTGTCACCTTATCACTTACCATTATTCTTTCACTACTTGTAAATTTGCAGGAGCAGCAAGCATAATAATATATCGAGCATTGTACATAACATAATGGGGAAGAAGGGAAAAGCACCAGTTGCTGAGAAAGCAAAGATGATGCCCTTATTCACGGACACCACTTGTATCAGAGAAGCTAGCATATCTACTTGGAAAGGCATGTACAGTCTACTGGAAGAAGACAACCCCAAAATTATGAAAGTTACAGTTATATAAGACGCCCGCGACTCATCTGAAGCATCTCTTACTGAACTTGCATGCTCATTCCTGCACCACATAGTGGAAAGCCCTAAAATACTCCCCTATATAGACATGGTCAAGTGGGTGTTGGACAACAGTGATATAATAGATAGGAAATTCAAGTCTCAGATCTAGGAGCTTATTGGGTCATTCACGCCACAAGATTTTAGACTTATGTATCATTTACCATAGCCACATGCAAGTTACAATAAGCAGTTCATTGAGATGTTCACCAAGGAAAACGAAGATTTGGCGGTGTGCACCAAGAAGTGGTTGACAAAGGAAGAGCCATTGAAAAAGGACAAACATGGTATGTACAATACTCGTTCCCTCTCCTCCCCATATTGATTTGCTGGTGCTATGTTATTTAAGCTATTTGGAAGTACTGACATCAACAAGTTTTCATCTCAATGGCTATGCCTATTAGATGCGGCCACTAACTCCACTATTATGGATTGGGCCCAGATATTGTCTAATAGTTTAGCCTTAGCTATTTGGAACTACGAGTCTAAAAGAACTCCCTCTCAGAGAATTTATCCTCTTTTCCTTTTAGCTGCTTATGTCATGGTTGCAATTTGTTTTGTTTCTAGATTTCCTCTAATGGGTTGGATGTGGACTATACAGAATCCCTTGTCCATTCTTGTCTACCATAAGGAATTGTGGGATTCCAAGTTTATCCCATATTTTTATAGAATTTGTCATGGATTTATATTACCTCTTCACAGAATGTTGTATAATAAAGATGCCCAAAGATTTCCCCCCGAAGCTAAAGTTGATATTCTCCCTGTCAAAAGATGGTTTGGAGAAGAGTTTTTCACTTAGATCAGAGTATTTGGAAGCATTGCTTCCCCTAATGTGATACCCTTGTATGTTCCTGGTAAGTTATTGGCCCGCGAAATTGCCTACGAAACCTGCGGGATTGGAGGAATGAGCAAAGAATTGAAAGACAAATAGAAGGTTGCCTGGCCTTAATTCCTTGTGGCCTGCGGGGCCTTTTCAATATTTGATTTAGGTCATGCTTTCAGAGAAGTAGACGATATTTTGAGTCTACGACTCTTTAAATTTCCACAAAGACAATTCAATCCTTTTGATATAATTAAGAATTTTACTACAACTGTCAAAATAAAGGTATTCAATAAAGAAGATGATCTCTTTGATGACATCTTCTAGTAGAAGAACACACTCAAAGACATTTTGCTCATGGCCCAAATTCAATTTGGCCCAGTAGAATTCTAAGAATTCAAACTCTACAAAGAGAGGAGATTAGCAAACATCCCCTTCGATAAGTTGTGCTTAGAACCAATAAGGAAGCCAACTCCCAGCATCAGTTTAAGTGGAAGCTCAGGTACAGACAATTTTAGATCTAAGTCTAGAAAATAATCAATAGCCGTCTTAGAGTGACCATAATAAAAGTGAAGGGTCAGTGAGGGATACTTCCCAATCTAAAGAGCACCAAGAGCAACAAGTTTTGTCGATATGACAAGTGAAGGTTCCCGCTCCCCTCATCCAGCCACCAAAGCCAGTGAGAACTGAGCTGGATAAAGAGTGGGAAACATTTAATGAATTGATCAATACTAAGGAGCAGACCATGAAGACACATGAGAATACAATGCACAGAATGACAGATATGGTCATTGAAATAGTCATCAATACTCCAGAAACAAAGCATATTTCCATGGTCCCATCATCTAAAAGCATGCTCTAGATAGAGGAGATTCCTCCTCTAGATGTATTTTATAGTTCACAACACAAAGAAATGATAAGAAGACAAAGAAAGAAACAAAAATTAGATAGCGTGCTCTCACCTGAGGCAGACGAGCTAGATGTCCTTTAGCAAGACCCTACCACTGATCCTACATAAAATTTAACTAAGTTATCCTAGATCACAGGAGCCTATGCTTCTGCTACTATCAATAAAGCAACCAAGGTACAATTATTGCTTAAGGATAGAGAGGAAAAGGTGCTAGCTTTGCAACAACAATTATGGTAGGCTAGCACGAACTGAGAAGTAGAAGAGAAATTAGAAAAATTACAACAGGCATTTCAACAGATGCAACTCGGGTATCAGATCAATTTGGTCGAAAAGGAACAATAAGTACAAGCCATGTTAGAAATGCATAAAGAAAACCCCAAAGTCATAGAATTTGTGTGAGAAGCCCTTGCCTTGAATGACCAACTCTTGCAATAGCAAGAGGCACTCTACCAAAGAATATCACAATGGAGCTCCCATTGCGAGATGAGAGATAAAATTAGAAGTCATGTCGTGGACTTGTGACTCAATTATGATTTAATTGATAAAAAAAATTCTGATTATTTGATCTCGCGGGAATTAGAGGAAGTGAAGAAAGTTGGCTTGCTCAGAATCAATGGGGCCCATAAAGAAATGTTGTTCAATAAGTGGGATCCATAGATTAAAAAGGCAGAGTAGATGGTGGAAGAAGAAACGACAGTGGCGAGCAATGTCATTGGTTGTGTTAATGAAAATCTACATAGAGCAAACCTGATATCATAAATGGCTCCAGGATTTCTCCCAAAGGCATAGTAACTCCAGACAGGCTGGAGATAGAAAGCTGAAGAAAAGGCAGAGTCAATTAAGAAGTTAACCAAGTTGAATTAGGACACTTATTGGCACTACTTGGTTAAATCACACAGTCAATGCATGACTCTAAAATGCCTTACAAATTCTGTTGAAAAGATAGTGCCAACACTTGCCAATTCTGTTTTCGCACGGGAACTAAAATCGGAGGTTGGCCAACCGACACTCCTGTAGCCGATGCTGAATGCTTGAGATCTCAGAGAATATATGTATAATTAATTTTCAAATACAGTTTTAGTTTTATTTTCTGATTTATTTTTTCCTTATATGAGGATGTTCATTTAAACCTCCTCCTATACTTTTGTAATAAACTATTTTTAGTCTTTAGTTACTAGTATTTTAACCCCTCTCATGCATTTAGAGAGAGGTCCAGAAATTTGTCAAAAACATTTCTTGAGAACATGCACTTCTACAACCTCCAAGGAGGTTTTGATGAATCAATGGAATGAGATTTATTGATATTTGTGTTTAATGTGTGCTACTAAAATCCATTTCTATACTCTTAGTAGATATTAAATTAGGAGAAGATAAATCTATATTGTTGAAGCTCATGAGTAGGACCTGTTATCATTGGTACTTTTATCTCTTAATGATTTATGCTTATGTGTCAAGTAATATGTTATGTTTGTTTGTTTGTTTATATATGAAAGCTTGAATGTTTGAGTTCATTTAGTACTTTTGTACGGTGGTGAGTATTCTAGTTATGCTTAAATGTATGAATAAGTTATTATGTGATATGCTTGTCCCAATTGTTTCAGCTAATTTCTTGTATGAAGCAATTCATTTTAATGAATTGTTTTCTTGTAGCAATTGAATGATCTTTATTACCAATTGTTGCTATAAATATTTTAGATCACATAAGTGAAAAAACAATTCCGAGGATAATTTTAGAATTAGATATTTCCGTTTATTAGAATGATATTGCATGTTTTGGAATAGATTTATACTAAAAAGAATTCTAGGTAGAAATCTTTTAGAAAGGGAAACATCAATTCTTATCATCATCACAAACAAATTGGGAAAGTAATCCCATTATCCCCAGTTGTACCCACCATCCGAAATGGAAAATGAGTTTCTTTCAAGGTCTGGAGTGGGTGCATATCCTCCTTGCTGTAGACCCAATTTTTGGGGCTTCAAAATATTTGGCACTAGAAGGAGGCCCAGACTGTGAACGGCTAGTAAATCTAAATCTATATACCATTTTGAGAGTAAATCGACCTAAACATCTCCCCCAACTTCTCCATCGCATTCTGAGTCTTTAAATCTTAAGCAAGAAGTTGAGAAAACAATAACCACTGCCACAAACCAAAAAATTTGAGACACATCTACTATCGAACCTCCTAAAGTTGAGTCTTTGATCCATAAACTTCAAGGATTTTCCATATCACTGCAAAAGTCTGAATTATCTCAAGGTAGTGTGATTTCGAAATACAATCCTTCTGATCCTCTAACCAAATTGCAGAGTGAAATGTTTGGTATTGAACCAACTGAATTACCTCTACCTAAAAGGAAAAGAGCAAGGAAGTCACCTGAAGGGTATGATAGTGAGACTCTTTCATCATCAAAATCCATTCCAACTTCTCCATTGCAAAGTCAACCATCCACCCCTCCACTTGATATTGTTGTCCATAAGAGTACCAGAACTTTAACATCCTCATCCCTACCAAATTAAACTTCATCTACGCTTTCCTCTATTAGTAGTTCAATGATGGCTCAAAACCCATGGAATAATCGAGGGGTAGTCTCAATGCTTACGCCCTTGACTCAATTACTAGCCCATCAGGGTCCATTACTAGTTGGGACATTTTCGAAGAGCAATTATTGACAAATTTCGGTGATGATAGGTCTACGGCAACATTGATCAATCGAATCTTAAGAATGAATTAAGAGAACCTATCAAAGACTTTAATTCACATCTCAACAAGCTTTTGAAAAAAATTCCGACTGCTTCCAAGCTTAGCGAAGAAGTTCGTAGTGAATGGTACATATCTGCATTACCATCAAAAATAGCGACCTTTGTTGATAGGGCTCCCAAGACAACATTGGCTGAAAACATGAAAAAAGCAATAGCAGTAGAAAAACATATCTTAGCTTTAGAAAAAAAACACTATTGATGAAAGAAAATCTAAGAAGGTTACTTTTAGATATGATCCTAATAAAAAGCAATTAAAGGATCCATTTGATTTAGAAGGATTACAGAAAGCTTTAAAAACCATGTCTAACTAAATGGTTGACATTAAAAGACAAGTAAGAGCGAATTCTTCTAAGAAACCCTACAAGCCTTATAGAAGAAATCCTTCAATTGATTCAAAGCATCTTAATGCTATAACAAATGCATAATCTGAAGGAGAAGAAGATGAAGTTTGTAATGAAGAAGCTATTGATGAAGATGAAGTTGTAGAGATACATGGAATGTGGGACTTCATTCTACATGACGAAGAGGATCAAGAGGCATCAGCAGCCAATACCAAAAGTAGAAATCAACTCGATCCTCCACAACCTTGTTCTAAATAGAAGAGTGCAAGCTCGATATCCAATGATAAAATTGCAAGTAAGAAGTCATCACCAAAAGTGACTCAAACAAGCCTAGTCCAATCCGATTCATCAACTCCATCTATAACACTGATTTTTTCTGAAGAGCTGGAGTATAATATCATTGAAGACATGAAGAGGACTAGGGCGAACATTAGTTTTCACAAAATGAGCAAATTAAAACATCAACAAAAGATACTTTTGAAACAGTTACATGCAATACCTGTTGCACCTCTTCATTCCGTTGTAATCTCGTAGGCTTCTCATGAGATGGGAAGACCTCCAACTCATATAGAAAATAAAGTTGACCCAAATGATATTGCTTTAATTGGAGGTAGGTCAAAATCCCATACTCCCCCATTTCTTCTTACCTACAAAATTTTCAATAAAAGCTTACATAATTGTTTGGTAGACTCAGGAGCTTCATCTAATATTTTTCCTAAAATGATATGTACAAAGTTAAATGTCCAACCTCAAGAATCTGCATTACACATAGTTAAGCTAGACCAATCACAGGTTAAAGTAATTGGTGAACTTAATCAAATTACCATAAGGTTTTCATCCAATCGAAATGTATGTTAAGTCATTGGTATTTTAGTTGCAGACATTCCTGAATTTTATGGTTTAATTCTTAGTAGGGATTGGTTTGAAAAGCTTCATGGATACTTTGCAACCGATTGGTCACCCATGTGGCTACCTTACAATGGTAAACCAAATTAGATCAAGGTTGAGCGAGAAAGACATCAAAAATACATAGTAACAGAATTGGAAGGAGAAAATGAACCTATAGCATACAACCACAATACAATTGGCAACTATTCTATTGATTCTTTCTTAGGAAATTTTAATGCTAATACTTTGCCTTATTTAGAACATTCTGTTTTGTCTCAATTAGAAAACTTTTATGAAACAAATAGTTATAAATGCATTAATTTTGTAGATAGTCCTGTAAATAACTCTTTGTTTGGAAATTATTTTCTGACAGTTTTAAGTCTAATGATGGAGCAAGAGCAGGATGTGTATTAGTTAGTCCAGAAGAGAATACAACTATGTTAACATGTAGACTTGAGTTTGATTGCACAAACAACACTGCATTTTATGAAGGTCTAGTACAACGGTTGTAAAAGGCAATTAGACTAGACATCAAGTATCTACAAGTCTTTGGAGACTCTGAAATTGTTATTAAACGTGTACAAAATACTATACATTGTCTGCCAGGTCATTTAAAGCATTATCAATCTTGAGTGCAAGATCTGACTAAACATTTTATATGAGTCAATATTTCATCCATTCCTAGACTCCAAAATGCTAGTGCTGACCTCCTGGCTAATGTAGCTTCCAAGCTCATTCCCTTAGAAGACTATTGACCAGACATATTCTTGATCGAATTTGTTCTTTAGGCCATCCATCCCTGATAATGTTACCAACTGGAGAATTTTTAGTGATTACCCTCATATTGTAAGTTTCCTGACATTAGAAGGATCTTACACTAATCAGATAATTG
This sequence comes from Pinus taeda, assembly GCA_000404065.3. NCBI lineage: Eukaryota > Viridiplantae > Streptophyta > Pinopsida > Pinales > Pinaceae > Pinus > Pinus taeda. Next base: position 172,403 of record APFE031673615.1, on the reverse strand, counting down.
ATGACAACCAACATGACAAGCAGTTACAACAAGAGAGCACGAATAATGCCATACCAAAATCTGTAGTCAAGTTGGAAGACCTATATGATTTGAAAGATAGATTTAAAAGGTCTACCAATTCAAAACTTTAGAGTTCAACTCTGAACTATGAATTAGTAAATGTAGAAACTGATACCAAGCCACAAAATGTCAACCTAGGTCTTGGCCTAGCCCCAGTATGAAAAATAGCCTTTTTCTGACTCCTAAAACAGTATAATAGTTTCTTTGCCTCGAGTTACACTGACCTTAAGACTTACAACACTTCAATCATTCAACATACTATCCCAATGATAGCTGACAAAAAACTTGTCTAGCAAAAGCTGAGGAAGATCCATCCTAATCTAGAAAGTCAGATTAAATCTGAGCTCAATAAATTATTGAAAGCCAAAATTATTTTTCTTGTTCGATACTCTAGATGGGTTTCTAATTTGGTTCGAGTTAGAAGGAGAAACAGAGACATTCAAATTTGTATTGACTTTCAGAATCTTAACAAAGCTTGTCAAAAGGATAATTTCCCCTACCTCCTATGGAACAAATATTACAAGTGATTGCAGGATCAGAATTAATGTCCTTTTTATATGGTTTCTCCAGCTACAACCAAGTTTTGGTCCATCCTCATGACTAGCTAAAAATCACATTCATAACCAAATGGGGTACTTATGCATATCAAAAGATTCCTTTTGGGCTGATTAACGCTGGCGCCACATTTCAAAGGCCCATGAATATTGCATTCAAGGGATTAGTAAAAAAATTAGTGGTGATTTACTTGGGTGACATAACAGTATATTCTAAAAAATGTCGTAATCACCTCAGAGATTTAAAGCAAACTTCCAACGTTGTCAAAGGTACGGGATTTCACGTAATCCCAAAAAGTCCTTTTTTGCATTAAGTGAAGTAAAACTTCTTGGATTTATAGTGCCAAAATCTGAAATCCATATTGATCTAGATAGAATTAAGAAAATTTCTGAAATATCCTTACCACATAATAGAAAATCCATGCAATCCTTCCTTGGCCAAATTAATTTTGTTAAAAGATATGTTCTAGACTTCTCAAGAATTGTATCGCCATTACAAGCAGTGATCAAGAAAAATTCACTCTTTAAATGGGGCCAAGCAGAGTATGAAGCTTTCAATCTAATTAAGCAAACAATTGTTAATGCCCCATCCCTAGAAACTCCAAATTTTTCTGACCCTTTCATTTTGTATACATTTGCCTCTGAGAAGTCATATGTTGCAATACTCACGCAAGCCAATCAAGACAAGGTAGAAGCCCCAATTGCCTTCTTTAGTTCAAATTTTCAAGGGGAGGAATTAAATTATTCTGACGTTGAGAAACAAGCTTATGCTATTTCCAAAGCAATCAAATATTTTATAACCTTTCTTCTTAAAACCCATAAAAGGATAATAGTGCCATTTCCAGTAGTAAGAAATGTCTTAGTGTAGAAAGACGTGGGTGAAAAGAGAGCAAATTGGGTCACTGCCCTACAAGAATACAACGCTGAGATCAAGCCAACAAATATTTTAAAAGGTCAAGGCTTTTACAAGATGTTGGCTGGAGCATCACTTATTTCTGAAATACCATCTCCAAATCAAAAGGTACAAATCTATGAGGTAAGCCTAAAGGATATTGAATCGAGATATGTTGATATCATGTTTTATTTAAAAAATGGATATGCTCCTTCAAATCTGAATTATACAAAGAAAAGAGCCCTAAGATTGAAAGTGAAGCAGTATCAACTTGTAAACGATGTGCTTTTGAAGATGAATTATGATTCTATTCTTCTTCGATGTCTTCAGAAATCTGAGGCTGAAAAGTGTTGCAGGAACTCCATGATGGACCAGCAAATGGACATTATGTGGGAGATGCAACAACACATAAAATTTTGTGTGTAGGATACTATTGGCCTACACTATTTAAAGACGCACATATCTATGTAAGGAAATTTCAATTGTGTCAAAGTGTTGCTGGAAGATAGAGAAAACCATCATTGCCATTGCAACTAGTTAATATCGATCAACCATTTGATCAATGGGGATTAGATATAATAGGTGAGATCATTCCTCACTCTTCTAAACAACATAGGTAAATCCTTACAGCTACAAATTATTTTACTAAATGGGTAGAAGCCGTTCCTCTCAAGACAACTAATGTTGAACATATCATTGATTTCATAGATCAGTTCATAATTACCAGGTTCGGTTTACCCTCTGCTTTAACATTTGACAATGCATCATATTTTTCTGACAATGCTATTACTGAATTTGCACTTAAAAGAGGTTTTAAGCTTAAATATTCTACAAGTTACTACCCACAAGGGAACAGGATGGCCTAATCAACAAATAAAAACTTAATCAGAATCATTAAGAAAACTATTGATCATAATCATAAAAATTGGCACAAACCTTTGATGTATGCTCTGTGAGCAGACCGAATAACTCAGAATGCTTCCATCAATGCTTCTCCCTTTAATTTAGTTTATGGGAAAGAAGTATTTCTCCCAACTCATCTAGCAATTCCTTCTTTAGCCTTAGTTCAATTTATTGAGGAAACACCATCTTCATCCTTACAACTAAGGCAACTACAGATCCTTAAGCTAGAAGAGCAACAAGAACATGCTAAAATTATGCATGCTCATCATCAAGCATTAGTAAAGGCTTCCTTTGATTCAAACATGGTATCTAGCAAGGATTTTCAAATTGGAGATTTAGTATTAAAATGGGATAAGGCTCACAAAGAAAAAGGCAAACATTCTAATTTCCAACGAATGTGGCTTGGACCATTCCAAATTGTTGAAATTATAGGTCCATCGACTTTCATGTTACAAGATTTAGTAGGGAAAAGAGAATCTTTACCTGTTAATGGGAAGATCCTTACAAAATACTTTCCATAGAAGATGACCTCTTCTATTTTTGTAAATTATTGTTTATAGCTTTATTTTGATAATAAAATAGGTTGTAAATGGTTACCTTTGGATTTCATGAAACAGATAGGTGTTTCTTTTAAATTTTGTTTTTTCACTTGTATAAATAGAATTGATTTGGAAAATTAATCATTATTATTGAAATATATAGTCAAATGCCACAAGCCTAAAAATTTTACTAGTTTCAACCTACGAATTTTGATAAAAAACAACCTTTAGTGGGAATTTGTTTTATATCAGTCATGAAAAGCATTAATAACAAAACTAAGGTTCTTGGTAGAAAAATTGTCTTCAAAAACTCTATAATTATCGTCCAGGGCTATTCTTAAGGAACCAATGACTTCGTCCCCACCTAAGAAATTACAAGTTTCAAGGAGTAATCCAATGATACACTATAGACTTAAACAATAAGAGGTCTCATCACGAGCCGACTTATCATGATCATAAAGATTATAACTTGCTGACATTGCCAAAATTGCATACCAAAATGGGGCAATGACTCAATATTCTTGAAATCAAAAGATAACGAGTCTCATCACGAGCCAGCTTGTTCAGTAAATTTATAAATCAACTGAATGGCACTGTCATAATTTGGCTACCAAACCAAGATATTGTTCTTTAAGAATTAAAAGAAAACAAAAGCAATAAGTGTGAATATGGATTTATCTTTGAAAATTGTATACTTCTCAAAGTAGAATATAGGATAATTGCTGGGTAACAGGTCACCCTGTCGAGGCTATGAATGTTTACTGGCAACAGATGCTCTACCTACGACAAATGAGGATACTTAAAACTAGTCTATAGAGATGTCTTTGTTTTATCTTTATAAACCAAGTAGTCGCTGATGCAAATACATTGACTAGCTTTGGAAAGAAAATAATCAGAATTAGCACAAAAGAAACAAACTACCATTAATGGCTAAAAGCATGATGCACTTTATATCTCTATAATAAAGTTGGATTTTCCACAGAACTTTTTTGTTTTGGATGTTTTAGAAAATTCAAAAGATAATCAGAGATAACCTATTCTTCCTAGTGAATCGCCAATTCTTGTGGCGTGCAACAACCCCCCTTTTTAATTAGTATTAGTAATAAAACTAAATAAATGGGGACCCTTCTAAAAAAATAAAAAACTAGCACTTATAATCCCTTTGAATAAAACACACTATCATAAACTTAGGAAAAACATCCACAAAACCCAAAATCTTAATGTTTTCTTGTAAAGTTTCAAATAAAATCGTTCCCCTAATAATAAACATCGCATCACAAATGGGTAATGGAGGATATCATATAAAGAAACTCTCGAAATTGTGAAAACGCGAATGCAATATCGCACGCCTTATAAATTCATCGCACATTGCAGATGTCATATGTCACAAGCACCACCAAATATAAAACATCCCAATCTCACGATATGTGATAAAAGCATCTCACAAATCGCATCTTGCAGTTGCATAAATAAATAAATGATTAATAACAAAAATGATATGCGATATTGTGATCTGCGATATTTCGAAGTAAATCGCAAAATCGCTTTATCGCAGATCAATAGGGCTCATTATTCAATGAAATATTTCTCATAATTCGATACTGAGTTATGGGCATTAATGTCAACTTAGTGGTTTATTGATGATCATTTATGAGAAAATATTTAGATTTAATCGAAAAGGCTATTTCACGTAGGGTGACATATTTGATAAGATTTCAAAATTAAGAACTTTCCCATCACCTTTCACTTACCATTATTCTTTCCTTACTTGCAAATTTGTAGGAGCAGAAGGTAGAATAATATACAAAGTAGTGTACATAACTTAATGGGTAAGAAGGAAAAAGCTCCAGTTGCTGAGAAAACAGAGATGACGCCCTTATTCATAGACACCACCTATACTAGAAAAGCTGACATATACACTTGGGAAGGCATGTGAAGTCTAATGGAAGAAGAAAACCCTAGAGTTATGGAAGTTACAGTTACAGCAGATTCTCGTGACTCATCTAAAGTATCACTTACCGAACTTGCACGCTCATTCCTACACCACATAGTGGCAAGGCATAAAATACTCCCCTATACAGACATGGTCAAGTGGGTATTGGACAATGTTGATATACCATATGGGCAATTCAAGTCTTGGAGCCAGGAGCTTATTGGGTCATTCACCCCACAAGATTTAAGACTTATGTATCATTTACTAGAGCCGAAGGAAAGCTACAACAAGCAATTCGTGGAGAAGTTCACCAAGGAAAATGAAGATTTGGTGGAGTGCATCAAGACCTTATCAACAAAGGAAGAGCGATTGAAAAAGCACAGACATGGTATGTACAGTACTAGTTCCCTCTCCTCCCCGTACTGTTTTTCTGCTCCTATGCTATGTAGGCTATTTGAAAGGCCTGGCATCAACAAGTTTTTATCCGAGTGGCTACCCCTATTAGATGTGGCCGCTAATGCCACTATTATGGATTGGGCCTAGATATTGCCTAATAATTTAGCCTCGGATATTTGGAACTAACGGTCTAAAAGAAATCCCTCTCAAAGGATTTATCCTCCTTTCTTTTTAGCTTCTTATGTCATGGATACAATTTCTTTTGTTTCTAGATTTGCTATAATGGGTTGGAAGTGGACTATATAGAATACCTTGCCCATTCACGTCTATCATAAGGAATTGCAGGATTCCAAGTTTATCCCATATTTTTACAAAAATTGTCATGGAGTTATGTTACCTCTTCACAAAATGTTGTATAATAAAGAAGCCCCAATATTTCCCGCCGCAGTTGAAGTTGATATTATCCCTATCAGAAGATGGTTTGGAGAAGAGTTTTTCACTTACATCAAATTATTTGGAAGTATTGCTTCCCCTCATGTGCTACCCTTGTATGTTCCTGATAAGTTATTGGCCTGTGAAATTTCCTACCAAACCTGTGGGGTTGGAGGAATGAGAAAATAATTGAAAGACAAGAAGAAGGACATCTGACCGCAATTCCCTTTGGTCTGTAGGGCCTTTTCACTATTTGATTTACGTCATGCTTTCAGTGAAGTAGACAATATACTTAGTCTACGACTGTTTAAATTTCCAGGGGGACAATTCGATCATTTTGATGTAATTAAGAATTTTACTACAACTTTCAAAATAAAGGTATTCACTAAGGAAGATGATCTCTTTGATGACATCTTCCAGTAGAAGAGCACACTGAAAGACATTTTGCACAGGGCCCAAGTACAATTTGGCCAAGCAGAACTCCAAGAATTCAAACCCTACAGAGAGAGGAGATTAGCAAACATCCCCTCGGACAAGTTGCAATTAGAACCAATAAGGGGGCCAACTCGTAGCATCAGTTTAAGTGGAAGCTTGAGTACAAACAAGTTTAAGTCTAATTCTGGAAAAGAATCACCATAGCACTCTCAACGGTCCGAGAGTGACCATAATAAAAGTGAAGGGTCAACCAGGGATGACGCCCAATCTAAAGAGCACCCAAAGCAATAAGTTTTGTTGACACCATAGGTGAAGGTTCCCACTCCCCTCATCCAACCACCAAAGATAGTGAGAATTGAGCTGGATAAAGATTGGGAAAAATTTAATGAACTGATCAATACCGAGGAGCAGACCATGAATACACCTAAGAATACAGTGCACACAATGATAGATGTGGTCATTGAAATAGTTGTCAATGCTCCATAAATGGAGCATATTCACATGGCCCCATCATTTGAAATCATGCTGAAGATAGAGGAGATTCCTCCTCTATATGTATTTTATAGTCTGCAGCACAAAGGAGTGGTAATAAGACAAAGAAAGAAATGAAAATTAGACAGTGTGCTCTCACCTGAGACAAAGCAACTAGATGTCCTTTGGCGAAACCCTACCACTGATCGTACAGAAAATTTAACTAAGTTATCCTAGATCAGAGGAGGCTATGGTTCTCCTACTATTGATAAAGCATCTGAGGTACATCTATTGCCTAAGGATAGAGAGGAAAATATCCTAGTTTTGTAACAACACTTACAGTAGGCTAGCGCCAACTGAAAAGCAGAAGACTAATTACAAAATTTACAACAGGACTTTCAACAGATGTAGCTAGGGTATCAGAGAAATTTGGCCTAAAAGGAACAACAATTACATGCGATGTTAGAAATGCATAAAGATGACCCCAAAGTCATAGAATTTTTCTCAGATGCCCTTGCCTTGAATGACCAACTCTTGCAACAATAAGAGGCACTCTGTCAAAGAATATCGCAATGGAGCTCCCATTGCGAGATGAGAGATAAAATTACAATTCAGGTCGTGGAATTGTGACTCGATTATGATTTAATTGATAAAAAAATTCTTGATTATTTGATTTGGCAGGAATCGAAGGAAGGGAAGCAAGCAGGCTTGCTCAAAGTCAATGAAGTCCACAAAGAAATGTTGTTCAATAAGTGGGATGCATAGATTAAAAAGGAAGAACATGCAGCAGAAGAAGAAGTGACAGTGGCGAGAAATGTCATTGATTGTGTCAATTAAAATCTGCATAGAGAAAACCTGATATCAAAAATTGCTCCAGGATTTCTCGCAAAGGGACAGCAACTGCAGACAAGATGGAGATAGAACACTGAAGAAAAGGCTGAGTAAATTAAGAAGTTAATCAAGTTGAATTGGGACACTTACTTGCAGTACTTTTTTAAATCGCAGTCAATGTATGACTCTGAAATTCCTTACAAATTCTACCAAAAAAATAGCACCAACACTTGTCGATTCTGTTTTCATAGGACAACAAAAATCGAAGGTTGGCCAACTGACGCTCCTAAAGCCGATGTCGAATGCTTACGATCTCAGAGAACAGAGGCATAATTAATTTTCAGGTGTAGTTTTAGTTTTATTTTTTGATTTATTTCTGCCTTAGATGAGGATGGTCATTTAAACCTCCTCCTATATTTTTGTAATAAACTATTTTTAGTCTTTAGTTACTAGTATTTTAACCCCTCTCATGCATTTAGAGAGAGGTCCAGAAATTTGTCAAAAACATTTCTTCAGAACATGCACTTTTTCACACTCTGAGGAGGTTTTGATGAATGAATGGAATGAGAGTTATTGATATCTGTGTTTAATGTCTGCTACTAAAATGCATTTATGTACTCTTAGTAGATATTGAATTAGGAGAAGATAAATCTATATTGCTGAAGCTCATGAGTAGGACTTGTTACCAATGGTACTTTTATCTCTTAATGAGTTTTGCTCATGTGTCAAGTAATATGTTATGTTCAGTTGTTTATATATGAAATATTGAATGTTTGAGTTATCATTTGGCAGTTTTGTACGGTGGTGACTATTCTGTTTATGCTTAAATGTATGAATAACTTATTATGTGATATGCTTCTCACAATAGTTTTGGCTAATTTCTTATACGAAATAATTCATTTTTAATGACTTCTTATCTTGTCGCAATTGAATGATCTTTATTATCGATTGCTGTTAGAAATTATTTTAGATCACATAAGTGAAAAGACAATTCCTGAGATAATTTTAGAATTAGATATTTCCATTTATTAGAATAATATTGCATGTTTTAGATTAGATTTAGATTAAAAAGTATTCTAGGTAGAAATATTTTATAAAGGAAAACATCAATTCTTATGATCATCACAAAAAAATTGGGAAACTAGTCCCATTATTCGTAGTCGGACCCACCATTCCAAATGGGAAAGAACCCGCTTTCAAGGTCTGGACCGGGTGGGTATCCCCCTTGTTGTAGACCCAATTTTCGGGACTTCAACAGGGTTCTAACTCAAAATATTTTTTTTTTATGTATCATATAGAAAGAAAAAATACTACGAGAAAGAAAACTGAGTTATGAATAAAGATAATGATAGAGATACTTTTGTAGGATCACTTGAAGGGGTAGAGAGCATGATTCTAAGTAGGGAACAATGAGGGGAGAAATTGGAAACCAAAATAACCATAAATATGATATTTTACAAGTGGTCCATAGTCTAAAAACATATTAATAAATTTTTAAGGTTAATCAAGAGGAATTCTTTAAGGAAAGAAAAATAAGACATAAATGGGTAGATACTGAAATAGTTAAAGGAGAATAAAGGCAAAAAAAAACTGAAAGAACTCAAAAGAAAAGATTTAGAGGTGAGTCTTTAGACAAAACTAAACCTATATCTTCTAGTGAGACTTAAACACATAGGCTTCATGATAAATTTGAAGAAAAAAAGTTGGGGAGTAGCACTTCGGTGTCCAAGAAGAAAAGAATTGTATCCCAGTTATAGGGAAAATGTAAAATGACTAGACCTCTAAATTTTGACGTATAATTTTAACAAAGTGAAAAATATTGGCTTCTAATATGTCGAAATGTTTTGAAGTATATAATTACCCTAGTAATGTGGAAAATGAATTATGATTTTAAAGACTCCAATGTTGGGTTTAAGATGTACCACATTCCAAATATCGATATGAGGGACTTTGATGACAAAGATCTCGTAACATGGATACTAGAGATGGAGAAATATTTTGATCTCCATGATTTTTGAAACACGCAAAAGGAGTGCATTCCATATTTATATTTAGAACCAAGTCAATTTTTATGGTATCGATGGCTTTGTTCTTGGTAAACCACCTGTGACTTGGTGAATTTATTCGGAGCAAGTGATAGCACATTATGAAGATACAAAGAGAAACACCTACTTTAGGCAATTGATAAATATTAAACAAAAGGATTCAATGGTGGAGCACATTGAAGACTTCCAAAAATTGAATATGAGGGTAACGAATATTCCGTAGGAGCATAGAATTGATGCCTTCAAATAGAATTTAAAGGATAATATCCAACATGAGGTACTTATTTGGAAACCTAATTCATTAGAGAAGGCGTTCAAGGTGGTAAGAAAAGTTGAAAGAAAAACCATGGAAACTAGGAAGTCTACCACTCACAACTATAAAGATGCAATTGTTGCTCCTTCTAGCCTTCCACAACCTACGAGGTGTATAACACAACAATTCAAGGAAAAAATAGAAAAAATGATTCTTTATAGTTGTGATAACAAATACACTAAATCTCATAAGTGTGCTGAGAACAAATTATTCTACATAGATTGTGAAGAGGAGGAATAAAAGGAATAATAAACATCAAAATTGGAGGATATAGACTAGGAACCAACCATAGAGAAAGAAGAAATGAATCCAAATAGATATTGTAATCCATTGGAAGGAATTACCACTCCTCAAAATCTCAAGATACAACGATATATCCAGAAGAAAAAGGTAATAGTGTTGATTGATTCAGGTAGTACCCATAATTTTATTTATTGTAAGATCGCCAAGGAACTGAATTGCTTCCTATATCTAGCAGGAGAGTGTCAAGTGATGGCTACAAATTAAGGAACTATAAATTTCTCTGGAAAGTTCCATAATATCAAGATAACCATGGCGTAATATTTATTGAATAGTCTAATGCTTTCCGTTCCAATGGGTGGTGTTGATGGTGTACTAGGAGTCCAATGGTTACAATCTTTGTGGACGATAACTTTTAATTTTCATTATTTTTTCTTGAAATTTATTTTGGAAGGAAATAAAGTTGAGTTAAGAGGTATCATAGGGAAATTGGGAAGGATAATCAACTATAATGGCATGACAAATCTTCTTAAGAAATAAGAATGGTGCATAATTGCACAAATGTGCTCACATGAGGTTCAAGCATCAAAATCTTCTATTTCTTGAGATCTCCAAAGTATCAGAAAATCATTCCAAGGTCTTTGAGACTCTCATTCATGATCATGATCACGCATCTCCTTTTATTCCATGAATGTTTCTTCCAAAAATGAGACCTTACAGATATGCATATGCTCAAAAGAGTGAAATTGAATGTATGGTTGTAGAAATGCTAGAGTTTGGTATAATTCAACCTAATCACATTTTTTCTTTCTTTTCTCTAGTAGTATTGGTGCACAGGAAGGATGGATCATGGCATATGTGTTCATATTATAGGGAACTCAACGCTATCACTATTAAATATAAATTTCCCATTGCTGTCATTGATGAATTGTTGGATGAATTACAAGAATCAATTTACCTCACCAAGTTGGATCTTTGTTCACGATATGATCAAATTAGAATGAATACTGAAGACATTCCAAAAAAATAATTGAAAACTCATTGACATCATTACAAATTTTTGGTCATGTCTTTTGGCCTTACTAATGCACCTCCCACATTTCAAGGTTTGATGAATTCCATTTTCAAACCTTTCCTTAGAAAATTTGTTTTAGTATTTTTTTTATGATATATGAATCTACATCAAGTCTTGGAAGGATCATGTTCAACATGTTGACATAGTACTCAAACTATTCAAGGATAAAATATAATATGAAAATACCTCCCAATTTTTATTTTGAGTACAGGAGGTGTAATATTTGGGTAATATTATATCTTGTGATGGATTTAAGGTAGAACTTAACAAAGTTAAAGCCATTAAGGAATGAAAAATCCTCACAAACGAAAAGAATCTTCAAAGATTTCTTGGGTTGACAGGGTATTATCACCAATTTGTTAAGAATTATTAGAGAATAGAAGCACCTCTAACAACATTACCAAAGGCAGATGTAGAGACAATGTGTGAAGAACTTGTCTTAGCTATGCCAAAATTAAACAAAACCTTTATTCTGGAATGTGATGCCTCAGGAAATTGAATTGGTGTTGTTTTATTTCAGGAAGGAACGATGATTTATTTTGAAAGTAATCCAATCAAAGGAAAGTATTTACATAAACCTATCTATGAGAAATAAATGTTGGTAATACTACATGCACTAAAGAAATGGATACCTTATTTAATGGTAATGCACTTCAAGGTAAAAAGAGATCATTATAGTCTTTAATACTTTCTAGAACAAATATTATCTTCAGAAGAGAAACAGAAATGGGTCACAAAGATGTTGGGTCCTGACTTTGCAACCATTTACAAAAAAGGAAAGCAAAAGGTTGTTCCGGATGCACTCTCAAGAAAGGATGAGGATGTGGAAGCATTTATTTGTGTCATTTACCTTATCCAACTAGATTGGATAAACGAAGCAAGGGATGAATGGAAGAATGACGAAGAAGTGTGGACACTCATTCAAAATTTATGGAAAGATCCCAGTACATCTGATACATTTAGTCGGAAAAATGATTCATTATGGTACAAGGATTTCTTATACCTTTGAAAAATTCCCAACTCAAGCAAAACAATATTTTAGAATTACACACCTTCCTATTAGGAGGGCACCGATGATTTTTAAAAACATACCACAAGGTCAAGAAGGAATTTTTTGGGATGGCCTTAAATCTAATATTTAGCAGTTTATGCCAAAATTCTTGTTTTTCCAACAAAATAAAGTTGAGGAAATTAAGACCCCGAGTCTATTAGAACCTTCCGCCATTCAAAGTGAGTGTTGGGAGGAAGTCTTAATGGATTTTATCACATGTTTACCAAACTCTAAAGGAAATAGTGTCATCATGGTTGTTTTTGATAGACTTACTAAGTATCGACACTTTGTGCAATATCTCATCATTCTAAATCAAGTATATTTGCTACTACATTTATGGAAATAATTCAAAAGATACATGGAAACCCAAATATTATTGCAAGTAATAGAGATCCCATTTTCACTGGGAATTTTTTGAAAGAAATATTTTCTTGTCTTCGTATTCAATTGGCTCATAGCTCATCTTATCATCCTTAATCTGCTCGGAATACTGAGAAAGTGAACAAATTTTTGGAAGGATATATTTTTTTCTTTGTATCTGATAAATAAACATAATCGGTCAAGTGGTTACCTATTGCCGAATCGTGGTATAACACTTCCTTCCATACTGTAGAAAAGATGACCCCATTTATGGCACTTTATGGATATCATCCACCATCCATCACATCATATTTAATATAAAATTGTAATGTTATATTGAAGCCCTGAAAATCGGGTCTACAACAAGAGGGATACCCGCCCGGTCCGGACCTTGGTTGGCAGCCCCTGATCCGTTTGGTATAGCGGGTCCGACTGGGGATATGCGACTAGTTTCCCAATTCAATGTGTGTGTGTGAGAAAGATGGGTATTTCTGTTCTAAATGGAATACTTCTATCCTAATTCTAATCTAATGCTATGCTATTACATTCTAATAAACAAAAAAAACATCTAAATTTATGCTAACCCGCGGTGTGATCTTTCTTCTATGCGATCTAAAAGGATTTTAAACAATAACTCGTAATAAAGATCATTAAGCTATTAGGAGAAAAGAATTGAATAAAGATGAACTACTTCATATAAAAAGTTAGGCGAAATAGTTGTGAAAACATATCGCATAAATGAGATATTCGTACACTAAGCATAAATAAATAGTTATCACCGTACAAAAGTGCCAAATGATAACTCAGGCATCCACGTTGTAATATATAAACAACTAAAAACTGAAATCACTTTAACACATAACCAAAAACGGTTAAGAGATAAAAGTACCATTTGTAAATAGTCCTACTCACAAGCTTCAAGTGACAATTGATTTATCTCTCCTTGATTTAACATCCACTAAGAGTACATAAGTGCAACATCAGTAGTAGATATCAAATGCAAATACCAATAAATCTTGTTCCATTCATTCATCAAAACCTCCTCGGAGGGTGCAAAAGTGCATGTTTTGAGGACATGTTTTTTACAAATTTCTGGACCCTTCTCTAAATGCATGAGAAGGTTTTAAATACTACTAACTAAATAACTTATTTACAGAAATTCTGGATTCGGTTTAAATGACCGTCTTTTTTCTAAGAAAAACTATTTCTAAAATTAAACCTAATATCTAACTATTTCTGTATTTGCTCTTTAACGTCGCAAGCATTCAGTATTTGCCTGAGTAGAGTTGGCTGACTGTCTTCCGCCTTTGGTCAAGTTAAGCAAACATAATCGACAAGAGCTAGCACTATCTTCCAAGCAAAATCGATGATATACTTGAGAGTCATCCAATGACTATGTGGATTTACCATGTATGCCTGGTAATAATCCCATTTCAACTTGGTTAACCCTTGGATTTCTTCTGCTTTTTCTTTAGCTTTCTGTCTCCAGTTTGTTTCTATCATTGCTTTCTTGCAATTTTTGGGGCTTGCAGGTGACTGAGTAATTAGAAGCCTTCCTTCTCGAGCAAGTTTTCTCAGTGATACGCGATTAGCTATAGATGCTAATCGCGCATCGGAAACTTCCTCCGTTCCTTGATTCGGGCATCCCTGATGCGTTTTTCGCCTTTTACGCCTTTTTCTGTTATCGTTTATAAAGCTCAAAATTTGTAAAAATAGTGATTCTGTGAGCTCTTGACCCTGAGCATTAAAGTGTCTGTTTCTGGTATCATCATCGTTTAGTACCCATTCAACCATGGTTGTATATGAGAGATCTGTGATGGATGCCTCAGAAGAGTTCTCCGGCTTTCTCTCTTCCTTAAGTAGATTAGGTGTGCCTTTCCAAATGGACATTGGAGCACTTCCTTTCCTCCTCATAGTTTCCTGCATACTACCTTGTATAACCTTTTGTCCTTCGTTCCTGCAGTTTACAAATGAGGTGGAAGTAATGATAAAAATAATGACAAGAAAACTTAAAATGCCGAAGATATGCAAAAATACACCACCTTACATGAACTAGTTCTTCGAAAAACACAACACCATATTTCATTAACAACTGGAAACAACTCATTAATTCACATTAAAGTGCATGACCAGTTCTTTGCCTAAAAAAAGTTTTCTCAAATAATGAACCAAAACCAACTACGATGGAGAGGTCTTATGATTTTCTTTGCGATATCGCAGATTGCTACATCGCATTACCGCAATCTCATCGTGATGTTATATCACAAGTTTGCTTGGTCACAATATCGCAATATCGCAAGATCGCAGATCACTTAATCGTTATAATCATTATGTGTAATTTGTGCGATTTTTGCGATGTGCGATATGCGATATCGAATATCAGCGATTTTAAGGTTTTTCAATGTGAATGCTCATTAATGCATGTGATGTGATGGAGTTTCGCATCACAATCTCGTGTTTTTTATCATTTTTGCCCATTATAAGTTACGCTATCATTCTTTGCGCGATGCAATATCTCTTAAGGAGTGAATTTACTTTCTTCATCATGAAACTTAAACTTTTTAGATTCTTCAAAGGTATTTTCCTAAGTCCATGATGTTGTAAGTTTTATCTAAAAGGAAATATATGCACTAATTGATATTTTTAAATTTTTGACTAAGGGTCCCCACTTATTTAGTATTAGCAATAACACTTCATAAGGAGGGGGGTTGTTGCTGGCCACAACAATTGGTGATTCCCTTGGAAGAACCAGTTATCTTTGTGTTTCTATTGAATTTTCTAAACTTCCAAAACATGAATTTTTTCAGAAAATTAAACTTTATTATGGGAAGATAAAGTACATTATGCTCTAACCTGTCAATGACATTTTGTTTAAGCTATTTTCAACTTTGATTATTTGCTCCCACAAGTTAGTCCTTGTACTTACATCAGTTATTACTTGGTCTATAAGGATAAAACAAATTCTTCTCTGTAAACCAATTTTAAATATGCTCATTTGTCGTAGGTAGAGCCTCTGCTGCCAGCAGGCATTTATAGCGTCGACAGGGTTACCTGTTACCCAACAATGATCCTGTATCCTACTTAAAGAAACCTACAACTCTCAAAGAAGTATCCACATCCAAACTTATTTCTTTTGTTTTCTTTTTACTCTTAAAGAACAATGTCTTGGTTTAATAGCCAATTTATGACACAGTCATTCACTCGATTTATAACTTTGTTGAACAAGCTGGCTCCTGATGAGACCCCTTGTCCTTTGATTTCAATAATCTTGAGTCATTGCTCTGTTGTGGTATGCAGTATTTGGCAAAGTCAGCAAGTTATAATATTTGTGATTATGATAAGCCAACTCGTGATGAGACCTATCATTCTTCAAGATGAAGTGTATCTTTGGATTGTTCCTCTGAAAGTTGTGATTTCCTTAGCAGGGAGGAAGTCATTGTTTCCTTAAGATAGCTCTGGATGACAATGGTACAGTTTTTGGAAGTAGTTGTTCTATAGAGAATCTTTATTTTGTTATTAATACCTTTCATTCACTGATATAAAACAATTTCTTTGCTAATGGTTGTTTTCTTCAAACTTTATGAAGTTGAAACTAGTGTCGTATCTAGGTTACAGTCTTTAACTATATCTTTCAATAATAAAGATCAACTTTTCAAAAGAAAAGCTATTACTCTACAAAAATAGAAGAATAATCTTCTATGGAAAAAATTTCTTGAGAATTTGTCCGTTGATAGGCAAAGAGTCTCTTTTACCTGCTAAATCTTGTAACACAAACATTGATTGACCTATGACTTCTACAATTTTAAAAGGAGCAAGCCACATTCTTTGAAATTTTGTATGTTTCCCCTTTTCTTCATGAGCCTTGTCCCATTTTAAAACTAAGTCTCCCATTTGAAAATCTTTTCTGGTCATTATGTTTGAATCAAAAGAGGATTTTACTAGTGCTTGATGATGAGCATGCGTTTTCTTAGCCTGTTCTCGTTGTTCTTCTAATTTGATTATTTCCATTTGTCTTAGGTGTAATGAGGAAGTTGGTACTTCATCAATGTATTGAACTAGAGACAAAGAGGGAATTTCTAAATGAGTCGGAAGAACCACTTCTTTCCCATAAACTAAATTGAAGGGAGAAGTGTTGATGGAAGATTTTATCGTTATTCGGTCTTCCCACAAAGCATATATTAAAGATTTATGCCAATTTTTATGATTTTGGTCTACTGTGCTTTTGATAATCCTGATTAGGTTTTTATTTGTAGACTCGGCTAACGCATTGCCTTATGGGTAATAATTGGCCAAATATTCAAGTTTGAATCCTCTTTTAAGTCGAAATTCAGTCATTGCATTTCCAGAAAAGTATGATGCATTATCAAACATTAAAGTGGAAGGAAATCCAAACGTGGTGATTATAAATTTATCAATGAACTCAATGATATTTTCAGCGTTAGCTGTCTTGAGTGGAACTGCTTCTACCAACTTAGTAAAATAATCTATTGCTGTAAGGGTATATCTATGATGCTTAGAAGGGTGAGGAACAATCTCACCTATTATGTCCAATCCCCACTAACTGAAAGGTTTCTCAATGTTAACTGGTTATAGTGGTAAGGATGGCTTCTTTTGCCTCCCACCAGTAGTTTGGCAGACTTGACATTTCCTCACGTAATTGTGTGAGTCTTTAAATAACGTGGGCCAGTAATACCTTACATGCAAGATTTTATGTGTAGTAGCATCTCCAACATAATGTCTGCCTGCTGGCCCATCGTGGAGTTCTTGCAAAACTTTTTTAGCTTCAGATTTCTCAAGACATCTAAGGAGAACATAATCATAATTTATTCTAAAAAGAATATCATTGATGAGCTGATATTGTTTGGCTTTCAACCTTAGAGCTCTTTTCTTAGTATAATCAAGGTGTGAAGGAGCATACCCATTCTTAAGATAATAAATGATATCAACGTATAATGACTCTGCATCGTTTAGGCTTACCTCGTACATTTGTACCTCTGCAGATGGAATTTTAGAAATTTGTGATGCTCCAGCCAACATTTTGCAAAAGCCTTGACCTCTTACAATGTTTGTTGGTTTAATTTCTATGTCATATTCTTGTAAGGCAGTAACCCAGCTGGCCCTCTTCTCACCCACATCCTTTTGTACTAGAAGATTCCTTACTGCTAGAAATGGTAATATAATTTTAGTATGGGTTTTGAGTAGAAAAGGTCTGAAGTATTTGATTGCTCTGAAAACAGCATAAGCCTGTTTCTCCACATCTGAATAATTTAATTCAGCACCCTGTAAATTTTAACTAAAAAAGCAATTGGGGCTTCTGCCTTTTCTTGATTCGTTTGAGTGAGTATCGTAGCATATGACCTATCTGAGGAAAATGTATATAAAATAAAAGGCTCTATGCTGAAAATCAATCCAAGAAAGACATTAATTCTGAGCCCACTGCTGCCTGCAATATCTGCTCCATAGGTGGTAAGGGAAAATTGTCTTTTTGACAGGCCTTGTTAAGATTTCGAAAGTCAATACAAATTCTAGTATCTCCGTTTTTCTTTGTAATAGGTACCATATTGGAGACCCATTTAGAATGTCTGACAGGAAAGATTATCTTGGTTTTCAACAACTTATTGAGTTCGGTTTTTATCTGAGTTTCTAAATTGTGATGGATCTTTCTCAATTTTTGTTAGACAAGTTTTTCATTATCGGTCATTGGAATAGTATGTTGGATGATGGAAGTGTCGTATGTTTTGAGTTCATCATAGTTCCAAGAAGAAATGTTTTTGTATTGTCTCAAAAGACGAATATACGCTTATTTTTCTTCAGGGGCTAAGCTGAGGCCTAGATTAATGTTTTTTGGTTTGGCATCGGTTCCTAGGTTTACTAATTCGTAATTCAAAGTTGAACTTTGGAGCTTTGAATTGTTAGACCTTTTAAACCGATCTTTCAAATTGTACAGATCTTCTAACTTGACCACCGACTTAGGTATAGCATTGTTAGTTCTATCTTGTTGCAATTGTCGATCATGTTGGTCTTCGTCAATTATTTGATTGGAGTAGGATCCTTCAGATGTAAGGAAATTTACGATATCAGGATCATTGTTAAATATTCTCCAATTTGTGATGTTGTCAGGAATAGAAGGTCTAACTATTAATTCTATTGAGAATCTATCTGGACTAAAATCTTCCGAAGGAATGAGCTTAGAAGCTACGTTAGCTAAAAGGTCAGCGCTTGCATTCTGGAGTTTGGGAATTGATGAAATATTGAATGCTATAAAATGCTCAGTCAGATCTTGAACTAAAGATTGATAGTGTTTTAAATGACCTGATAAGCAATGTATAGTATTCCGTACCCGTCTGACTACAATTTCAGAGTCTCCGAAGACTTGGAGGTACTTGATGTCTAACCTGATATCTTTGTACAACACTTGGACTAAAGCCTCATATTATGTTGTATTGTTGGTATAATCAAATTTAAGCCTGCATGTTAACATGATTTTATATCCTTCTAGATAATTAGCACGCATCCTGCTCCTGCTCGTTCATTAGATTTACAACCATTAGAAAATAATTTCCAAAACAAAAATTTATTTACAGAACTATCTAAAAAATTGATACATTTTGAGATATCCGTTTAAGATTTTTTTTGAATTGGGACAAAACATAATGTTCTAAATAAGGTGACGTATGAGCATTAAAATTTCCAAGAAAAGAATCCACTGAGTAATTGCCAATTATGCTATTGTTATATGCTACTGGTTCATTTTACCACTCTAATTCCGTTACTATGTACTTCTGATGTAATTCTCGTTCAACCTTTATTTGATTTGGCTTACCATTGTAAGGTAGCCACATGTGCGACCAGTCAGTTGCAAAGTATCCATGCAGTTTTTCTGACCAATCCCTACTAAGAATTAAGCCATAAAATTCGGGGATATCAGTGACTAAAATTTCAATAGCTTGACATACTTTTGGGTTGGATGACAACCTTATGGTTACTTGATTTAGATCGCCAATGAATTCGACTTGCGATCGATCTAGCTGAACTCTACGAACAACGGATTTCTATGGTTGAACATTTAATTTGGCGCATATGGACTTTGGTAAAATATTCGATGAAGCACCAAAATCCACTAAACAATTATGTACATTTTTGTTAAAAATTTCATAAGTAAGGAGAAACGGGGGAGTATGAGATCTCGATCTTCCTCCAATTAAAGCGATGTCATTTGGATCAATCTTGTTAGTCACATTAGTTGGAGGTCTTCCCATGTTCTGGGAAGCTTGAGAAAGTGCAGTGGCAGGCAAAGGTGCAACTAACACAGCATGTAATTCTTTCAACATTATCTTTTGTTGATGCTTTAAGTTGCTCACTTCATAAAGAGTGATGTTCGCCCTAGTACTTTTCATGTCTTCTATAATATTGTACTCCATTTCATCTGAAACGATCAGTGTTTTAGATGGAGTTGATGAATCTATTTGAACTGGGCTAGTTTGAGTCGCTTTAGATGTCGTTTTCTTTGTTGCAACTTTATCCTTTGCTGCAGAGCTGCGCTCTTTGGCTTTGAGGTAGTTTGGGTAGGATCAAGTTGATTTCTACTTCCTGTGTTAACTAGGAATACTTCTTGATCTTCTTCTTGTGGGAGGATGAAATCCCACATTCCTTGTAATTCTACAACTTCTTCATCATCGGTTTGCTCTTCAGTGGCGATTTCCTCTTCCTCTTCCTCGGATTCAGCACTTGTAATAGCATTGGGTGGCCTTGAATCCGTTGACGGGCCTCTTTTAAAAGCTCTGTAGGGCCTTTTTGAAGAAGTTACTGCTACTTGCTTTTTTATGTCGACCATTTCATTTGACATGGTCTTCAGAACTTTTCGCAATCCCTCCAAAACAAATGGATCTTTTTCTTGTTTCTTCTTGGACTCTTCTTTGAAGGTGACCTTCTAAGATTTTCATTCCTCTATCGCAGATTTCTTCTCTAGGGCTATTATACGTTTCTCTACTTCTATGGCTTCTTTCATGTTTTCGGCTAAGGTTGTTTTATTAGCCCTGTCCATGATGATTGCTACATTTGATGGTAAAGCAGTGATATACCATTCACATCATACTTCTTCGCTGGGCTGGGAAGCAGTAGGAATTTTGTTTAGAATTTTATTGAAACGTAGATTGAAGTCTTTGATAGGCTCTCTAGATTCAGCCATAAGGTTGGATATGTCGTTGATTAACATTGATATAGACCTGTCGTCACCAAACTTGGTTAGGAATTGGTCTTGGAAGATGTCCCAACTAGTAATAGATCCAGAGGGTAATGAGAAATACCACGATCCGGTTGTTCCTTGCAGAGTATAATAGTCGAACAACAACATCTTCATTAGTAACTCCATTGAGATTAATGGATAGCATAAAGTTGTTTATGTGCTCTCCTGCTAGCATGCCTTCCTCGGGATTGAACTTAGGCAGCCATTTCTCGAAATGGGCCAATATTTGACTCAAGGGTACAGGCATTAAGACTGCCCCAGGTTTATTCCATGGAGTTTGGGCCATTGCTAAACTACCAACAGAAGGAAGTGCAGAAGATGATCCCTGTGGTTGGGAAGATGAGGATATTACGATCGCAGATGGTTGAGGAGGAGTTGTAGGGGTTCCAGTGGGTGGATTGACAATGGTCTGAAGTGGAGGAGTGGACGGTTGACTTCGCAGTGAAGAGGTTGAGATGGATGATGTTGATGAAAGAGTCTCGCTCTTGGACCCTTTAGGTGATTTCCTTGCTCTTTTCCTTTTGGGAAAGGTAATTCGGTTGGTTGAACGCCGAACTTTTCACTCTTTAATCTGGTCAAGGGATGGGCAGGGTTATACTACGAAGTCACGCTGCCTTGAGATTTATTAGATCGTTGAGGAGAAATGGAAAATCGCTAAAGTTTGTGAATCAGAGATTCGACTCCAGGAGGTTCAATAATAGATTATTCTAAAATGTCAGGGTTTGTAGCAGTGATTGATGCTCCGGTGACTTCTAACTCTAGATTTAAGTGTAATGGAGAAGTCGGGGGAGATGGTGAGGGCGATTTACTCTCAGAATGGTATTTTGATTTAGATTTACTTTCCATTCATAGTTCAGGCCCTCCTTCTAGCGCCAATTATGTTGAAGCCCTGAAAATTGGGTCTATAACAAGGGGGATACACAGCTGGTCCAGACCTTGGTTGGTAGTTCCTTATCCGTTTTTTATAGCGGGTTCAACTGGGGATATGGGACCAGTTTCCCCATTCAGTGTGTGTGTGTGAGAAAGATGGGTACTTCTGTTCTAAATGGAATACTTCTATCCTAATTCTAATCTAATGCTATGTTATAGTATTCTAATAAACAGAAGAGCATATAAATTTATGCTAACCTGGGGTGTGATCTTTCTTCTATGTGATCTAAAAATATTTCAAACAATAACTGGTAATAAAGATCATTCATCTATTAGGAGAAAAGAATTCAATAAAGATGAACTACTTCGTATAAAAAGTTAGACGAAATAGTTGTGAAAACATATCACATAAATGAGCTATTCATACACCAAGCATAAATAAATAGTTATCACCGTACAAATGTGCCAAATGATAACTCAGGCATCCATGCTATAATATATAAACAACTAAAAATTGAGCATCACTTTAACGCATAAGAAGAAATGGTTAAGAGATAAAAGTACCATTTATAACTAGTCATGCTCATGAGCTTCAAGCGAGAATTGATTCATCTCTCCTTGATTTAACATCCACTAAGAGCACAAAAGTGCAACATCAATAGCAAATATAAAATCCAGATACCAATAAACCATGTTCTATTCATTCACCAAAACCTCCTCGGAGGGTGCAAAAGTGCACGTTCTGAGGACAAGTTTTTGACAAATTTCTGGACCCTTCTCTAAATGCATGAGAAAGGTTTAAATACTACTAACTAAATAACTTATTTACAGAAATTCAGGATTTGGTTTAAATGATCATCATTTTTGTAAGCAAAACTATTTCTAAAATTAAATCTAATATCTAACTATTTTTGTATTTACTCTTTAACGTCCCAGGAATTCAGTATTTGCCTGAGTAGAGTCGGCTGACTGTCTTCCATCTTTGGTTGAGTTAAGGAAACAAAATCGGCAAGAGCTGGCACTATCTTCTCAGTAAAATCGATGATATACTTGAGATTCATCCAATGACTATGTGGATTTACCATGTATGCCTAGTAATAATCCCATTTCAACTTGGTTAACCCTTGGATTGCTTCTACTTTTTCTTTAGCTTTCTGTTTCCAGTTTGTTTCTATCGTTGCTTTCTTGCAATTTTCAGGGTTTGCATGTGACTGAGTAATTATAAGCCTTCCTTCTCGAGCAAGTTTTCTCAGTGATGTGCGATTAGCGCTAGGCGCTAATTGCGCATTGGAAATTGCCTCCGTTCCTTGATCCGGGCTTCCCTGATGCATTTTTCGCCTTTTGCGCCTTTTTCTCTTATCAAGTATAAAGCTCAAAATTTGTAAAAATAGTGATTCCGTGAGCTCTTGACCCTGAGCATTAAAGTGTCTGTTTCTGGTATCAGCATCGTTCAGTACCCATTCAACCATGGCTGTATATGAGAGATCTATGATGGATGCCTCAGAAGAGTTCTGCGGCTCTTTCTCTTCCTTAAGTAGATTAGGTGTGCCTTCCCAAATGGACATTGGAGTACTGCCTTTCCTCCTCACAGTTTCCTGCATACTGCCTTATATAATACTTTTGTCCTTCGTTCCTGCAGTTTACAAATGAGGTGGAAGTAATGATAAAAATAATGACAAGAAAGCTTTAAATGCCGAAGATATGCAAAAACACGCCACCTTACGTGAACTAGTTCTTTGAAAAACACAACACCATATTTCATTAACAACTGGCAACAACTCATTAATTCACATTAAAGTGCATGACCATTTCTTGGCCTAAAATTTTTTTTCTCGAATAATGAGCCAGAACCAACTACGATGGAGAGGTCTTGTGATTTGCTTTGCGATATCGCAGATCATGACATCGCATTACCACAATCTCATCGTGTTGTTCTATCGCAAGGTTGCTTGGTCGTGATATCGTAATATCGCAAGATCGCAGATCGCTTAATTGTTATAGTCATTATGTGTAATTTATGCGATTTTTTCAATGTGCGATATGCGATATCGCATATCAGCGATTTTAAGGTTTTTCAATGTGAGTGCTCATTAATGCATGCAATGGGATGGAGTTTCACGTCGCAATCTCGCGTTTTTTATCATTTTGGCTCATTAGAAGGCACCTTATCATTCTTTGCGCGATGTGATATCTCTTAAGGAGTGAATTTACTTTCTTCATCATGAAACTTAAGCCTTTTAGATTCTTCAAAGGTATTTTCCTAAGTCCATGATGTTGTAAGTTTTATCTAAAAGGAAATATAAGCACTAATTGATTTTTTTTAATTTTTCACTAAGGGTCCACACTTATTTAGTATTAGAAATGACAGTTCATAAGGAGGGGGGTTGTTGGTGGCCACAACAGGTTCAAACAACGGAATATCACATCAATCATAAACAAAAAAATCTCCAACTCTTAAAGGATAACCTTAGTTTGGAGTGATATCGAGTGAAACAAGTGGCAGATCAACATCGCAATGAAATATTTTTTTGTGTAGGTAACTAAGTATTTTTATGGCTACAACAATATAAACAAATTTCCCTCAAGTAAGCTAAGAATAAAATAAATTATCCCCGAAGTACTATGCTACACACAAGGTGTGGAAAAAGATCTGTACTATGGCATACAAATTGGAGCTACTTACATCTTCGTGACTACACCCATTTTTCCATGTTTCATGCTTAAATAACGTTATTGGTGAAAACATCCTAGTTCAAATAGTGTTTCTAGAACTTCAAGAAGAAGGAAAATCATATTTCATCCTAAAGAAATCATGGAAACAAGTACCCAACAACTACAAAATTGATTACTTTCACAGTATCTCTTTAAGCGGAAGAACTTACCCATTGAATATTTTTCATGGCAGGATGAGAATTTTTTATAGAAGCATTTGTAACTACTCAAGGATTGTGGAAACAATTTTTTGAAGGAGAAGGGCATGTTACGCCCCTATAATACTAGTGTATTCCCCTTGTTGATATTGTTACTGTAGCCTCCTATTGTTATTTTTTCCCCATGATACCCCATTTTGTTATTGTTGTGTCCCATAAAAGCCCAATATTGTTATTATTATGCCCTTACATATTATTGTTATGTAGGCCGTATCATTTGTATGATCCAAGAATTTTTATTTTATGTGATGGAAAGGAGGTTTCCCCCTCGAAGAGGCTATTTCTCAAGTCATTTATCTATATTTTCTTATATTTTGTGAGCTGGTTTCATAACATGTTCCATTACATATCATATCCCTGGAGCAATCCTAACATGTAAAGGTTGAGATAGAATAAGTGTTTCAAAATTTATGAATCTAAAAAATTAGCTATAAGATGCATTAGACAAGAAATATATTAGACCAATTGTGTCACCTTGGGGTGCATTGGTATTATTTGTGAAGAAGAAGGATGGAACCCTAATACTTGGCATATACTACCCACAACATAGAAAAATGACAATCAAGAATAATTATACATTACCTAGGATTGAAGACCTATTTGATAGGGTCAAATGCGTTATTGTGTCCTCAATTATTGACATAATATCTAGCAATCATTATATTAGAATCAAAGATGAATAAATTCATAACACAACTTTTAGGACATGGTATGGGAATATGAGCATGTATTACTTCCTTTTAGAATCACTAATACACTAGCCACTTTTATGCGTGTGATGAATACATAGACCTTATTTTGACAATTTTTTCATTGTGTTTATTGATGACATCTTACTTTATTGTAAGAAAAATGATGAACGGGATCAACATTCACAAACGGTTCTCGAAACACTTAAAGAAAATCAATTGTATGTCAAGGTTAGAAAATGTGCATTCTATCAAACACAAATTCATTATTTGGGGCATGTTATATCAAAAGAGGGCATTGTTGTAGATCCAAAGAAGATAATTACCATTATGGAATGGTTAGTGCATAAGGATGTGGCTAAAATCAAGCCCTTATAATGGATCACTGGCTATTATAGGAGGTTAATGGAGAGGTTTTCAAAGTTAGCTTACCCAATTAGTTCCTTGTGAAAGAAGGGAACTAAATTTGATTAGAATCATAAATGTTAGGATAACTTTGAAAAACTGAATAAATTATTCAGTACTACCCTAATTATAAACATAGATCACCCCAAAAAAGACTTTGTAGTCAGTACTAACACTAGTCAAGAAGGTTTGTAGGGAGCACTAATTCTATAAGGTCGTGTGGTAAGCTAGGAAACTCAAAAACTTAAATACCATGAGAAAAACTATGCAACCCACAATTTGAATTTAGAAGCTATTATTCATGCATTAAAAATGTGGATGCACTACCTTATTGGGAGGATATTTCCATTGAAAAGTAATAATATCAACAATGAATATATCTTTGACCAACCAAATTTAGATGATACGAAAGCTCGGTTGTTAACATTCCTTAGTGGGTGCAATTTTAAAATAATACACATTAAGGGAAAAGAAAAGAAAATAGCATATGCTCTTTGCAATAAACTAAATAATATTTTTTTCTATTTCCAACAAGCTATTGGTAAACATATTAGAATGAAAAAGTAAATATAGTCACATATTGTGATGAGGAATATGTTAAAATCAAAGAAAAAATTTCAAAAATTAGACCTTGAGGATGCGGAAGGAAATTATTTTTTACTTATTGAAGAGGGTTTATTGATGTATAGGAATAGAATATGTATACCTAATGACCAAAGAAAAAAATGTTTATCTTTGATGACTTACAAAGAAGAACTATAGTTGGACATCCTCTATATCAAAAACTCTTAACCATGTTAAGAAAGGACTTCTAATGGCCTAATACGAAGTCAAAAACAACAAAAATATGCAGCAAAATGTTTAGAATGTTAACACGTTAAAGCCTTCTGTCAATATCTCACTGGATTACAACCTTTACCTATTCAATAATGGAAATGGGAGGTAAACACCAAGGATTTCATGATTGGCTTTCCCAAAATAGGAAAACAACATGACTCTAAAATGGTTGTGGTAGAGAGACTTAGTAAGTCAACACATTTCATACCTATAAAGTCTACTTTTAAATCCATTAATATAGTGGAAATATTCATGATGGATACATTTGGAGTACTTGATATGGCTAAGACTATAATTTTATACTGTGATGTGAAGTTTACTTCTAAGTTTTGGAAAGGTTTATTTGAAGGAATCATTACAGATTTGAATTTTAGCATAACCTATCATCCCCAAATTGATTGTCAACTAGAAAGGACCAATCAAATCCTATGGGAAATGTTGCAAATATGTTTTATGCATAGACCCACCAAGTGGGAATATTATTTGCATTTATCATATTCTTCCTACAATAATGGTTATCACACTTCCCTAAATATGAGCCCTTTTGAGGTAATGTATGGGATATATTGTGAAGTTCCTTTAGAAAGGGATCATTATCCTAAATAAATATTTTTTTTAGGACTAGATATACTAAAAGAAATGGATAAAATAGTCAAATATGTGAAACAAAATATGAAAATAGCTTTTGACTCATGGAAAAGCTATGCAGATTTAGGGAGAGTTGACAAAGCATTTAATGTTGGTGACCATGTTTATCTATAAGTGAGACTTGAGAAAATTACACCTAATGTTGGTATTTTTTCAAATTTGACACTGATATTTTAGAGAGCCTTTGAAGTGATAGCAAGGATAGGTTAATTTGCTTATCAACTTTCTACGATCAGGCATAAAAGTTTATGATGTGTTTTCCATGTGTTTATTAAAAGAGTGTGCATATGATCTAGCTCACATTATTGATTAGAATGTGCTATAGGTAGAACCAAAGGAAGATTTCTGAGCATAACGTCCATCCATACTAGACCAATGTGAAGTTGTGCTCTATAATAGAATCATAACCCAAGTAAATGTATAGTGGAAACATTTTATTCCAGATGAGGCAACTTGGGAATTAGAAGATGCTTTTAAAAAAGAATATCCCTATTTATTCAGAGACTAGGTTGATGTCTAGAGTACACATTCAGACATTTTCAAAATTAAGTGGGGTAGGATGTGATATCCCTAACTTTGTTTCATTTATAAATTTGTATAGGTCATGTGTGATGTTGTTTTCACTTTAATATGTAAATGAAACTGATTCGTCTGTAACATAAAGTATTTCTTTTCTAATAGATTAATTTCTGTAAACATGTTTTATTTTGTTATTAATAAAAATCTAGAAAAACAAAATTGAGGATACAAATATATAAAGAGAAATAATGGATTGCAATCTAGTGGTTGGATTTATTTACCCTTGGATGTTGTAAGACCTAGGTGTCTATTCTGAGGATTACATTATTAAACTATGAAAAAATTATTGACCAAAATATCTCCCAAAAAGACAAGAGGTTGTCTTAGGATCTTGGGAGAGTGGATCTCATTAATGAGAAAAGTAGCTGCCTTCAACCTAATAGATAAGGGAGGAGGTAGTTACAATCTTCCAATGGAATCCTAAAATAGACTTTTTATCTTATTGTGTTGTTAGACTCACAAAGTGTGTGTTATCACTCTGATAATTCTTTTGAAGTAAAAAGAAAGAAAAACCATAGGTAATCAAAAACCGCTTTTCGAGAGCAGGACCTAGCCTTCCTGATGCTCAGAGAGGGCTCTCTTTAAAATTTAACTTTGTTTTAGTTAAGATGTTTTTAGGCTAGTTATGATTGTTCAAGGGGTTTTCTATTTGTATTTAAGATTGGGTGTTGTGATCACTTAGACAGATGGATATAATGATGTCTTTTAGACCATTGGGCTACGGAGTCAAATGATAAGGATGCAAAACTGGATTAACTCACTAAAGGGAACGTTCAAAGGACAAGATAGTAGAGTGTTTTTTAAATCTTTGAGACAAAGGGGTGAAAGGGTTTCACCAGGGGTGGGAGAGCAACTAAGGTTTCTCAGACTGAATAATGAATGATGAATGAAGGGATAATCAAGATCAAAGGCAAATTGAGGATCCTTCAACCTAGATGTTCAAGAAATCAATCTGAAAAAAAGTGCAATTAAGAATTCCTTAACTTAGATATAAGAAGAAAACATTTAAACATATAACTATTAAGACATAGGGTAATTAAACAAGTTTTGAAGTATTATTCTAGTTATAACATTTAGATTTAGAAAAATATTAAAGATTATGAATAACTTGAGAAAAATTACAATGACACATGAGAATACTTGTCTAAAGTTCGCTCAACACATGAATCCTTTCAAATATATGAACTTTATTTATCAATCCAGCTTGTTGGCTCAAAAAGTGATATAATAACCCTCTCGGTCTCCTGAT
This sequence comes from Pinus taeda, assembly GCA_000404065.3. Classification (NCBI taxonomy): domain Eukaryota; kingdom Viridiplantae; phylum Streptophyta; class Pinopsida; order Pinales; family Pinaceae; genus Pinus; species Pinus taeda. The sequence goes on along the minus strand of APFE031673615.1, from coordinate 143,421 downwards.
CAAAAAGTCTATAGAAATGTCTAGTAGAATCCACCCTACATGCTTCGAATTATGAATTATTTATACAGAATTATTTACAAAATATCCAAAACTGACTTGGGATTTATTTTAGGGAAAAAATATGTAATTTTAAAAAGGTAATGCCACCTTTCAAACTCATTTCTTGCTAGCAATTTTATATCTGATTTCATTTTATATTTAGCTGATTGATCTTTTAGTTGTCATCTGATGCTCTTGGAATTATCTTCCTTCACTCGTTCTCTTTGACTCTTATACTGTTTGACTGGGTCAACTGCCCATTTACTTTCACCATTCTATTTTTACCAATCTGCGTTAATTGTTGAACTTACTTTGAATTAAGGTAAGTTAGTTCCCTGCTCCCATCTCTCTTTAATTGGTAATTGAATGTTCTTCATCTTCCTGAAGACCTCATCAGCCTCTGTGTATATAACAAATGTAGGCTTATTTACAAACATGTGTTTTACCTCATGCTGGAAGTAAAACATTTTCTCCAAAGCTTGGTAAAGGAATTTACCAGAGGGAATCCTTTGATTTCTTGTGTTATGGATGACTGCATTGTTGACTTGAGTTTTAGCCAATTCCTTGAGCTTTCTATTGTAGTCCTATTGTGTCATTAATTTTTTGTTAACTACCAAAGGAATTGGTAAACCTTTCTACATCAAAGTGTTAGATTTGAATTTAAATCTATCAATAGAAAGTTGCATAGTCTGACACTTGTCTTCCAAGTTGTGCATCAAATTCGTATCCCTGTCCTATCACTAATATCCAATTCTTCCTATTCATATTTTTTTCTATAATTCAAAAAGTTGATGATCCTGGTTGCCTCTTCTCACATCTCTTACAACTTTGTTTTAACCTTTCGAATTGCCTTCGTGTCCTCTTTAACGAGATCAGCTTGCTAAACAATTACCTCAATGGATGGCCAAATATCATTGACAGAGTTAATGATATTGTCACAAAATTTTTCTCTTGCCTATCCCAATGGCTCACCTAGAGTATTTTCTTTCTATATATTCTTTATCCTCTTAGTTAATCTTGCTATCTTGTGATGTTCCTCCTTATTCATAATTTGAGCAAGTTTACAGTCTATCTCCAGATTGTTTACTTTCTCTTCCAGTTTCATGATTTCTATAGATTTGAGGGACATATCTTCCATGGATTTAGCCAACCTATTGGCTTCCTCACCTATGGAATCCATTGCAGTTGACCCTGTTACTGAAGTAGATGCTATTGTTGCAAGAAATGCAGTGGCCAATGGAGCTGCAGGAGCCAATTGCTTATGCAATGTCGATGGTACTATTGTAGTGACAGTTGGGATGACCGTGTCTACATTTTCTTGGAGGTTGGCTTACCTGGTCAACTTGTCCATTTTTGTTTCCACTTCTTTCAGCTAGGTGTTCAACTGCAACACCAAGTCAAGCATTTCCTCCTAGGAAGCTTGGCTCTTTAGGACTTGTTTTGTTTGAGGGTGTTGTGACTGAGGTAGTTTGAGCTATTTTCTTAGGGCTGCAATGTCTTCATTCTTCCTTTTTATCAACTGCTCAATAGGCTTTATGTCCTTTGGGTCATGGCCCAGCTCAATGATTAGGTATGCTAATGATTTGATCCTTGTGTCTTCAGCAATGGAGGAGGCATTTTTGAGTTTAAAGTATGCATTAATATTATTTAAGGACTCGTGTAATATGTATGCATGCATGGCCCTACTAGTCAAGGTGTAGTATACCATTTCTCTAGCTTGTTTATGAAATTCTATTTGGTCCGCAGAATGGATGTCCTTTACCAATACTTCAAATGTGGTCTTCTTATGATCTATTGTAGATTTGGGTTGTGGAACTATTGGATGCATATATAACATTTGCATCTTTCCCTCCTCAATATCAAATGTAGACATTAGTCTACTCTATTTAGAAGATAAATGTTTGAAATACTCAGCGTATGTCTTAGCTTTCAATTTTTCATTTGTCATTTTAATCCCCTTATATCTATCCTTAACGGTTTTTTCTTTGCCAGTTGGTCTGACAAAGGAGGCAACCTCTACTTACTTCTGCCTTTCTATCAACTATGTGTTAGAGGTGGTAGGTTCATTTGTTCCCTCTACCTCTTTTCCTTTCTAACCTACTATGTCTGGCCAACATTCTTACTATGGTTCCGATTGTGGTTATGACTATGTTCCTTCTACCTCACTCTGTTCTTCCTGTTCACACACAAGATTAAATTTTCTCCTTTTCCTTTGGTCTACTTGCTCGTCCATTGTTTCCATCTAGGAACTAGAAGTATCTTCTCTATTTTTAGGGTTTTCTCCTTATTTCGGGGTGCTTTCAATGCAGAGGGAGCATCCATCCTTTGGCCTTCATTTGGGACCGGCAAGAACTCACTCAAGTCAATCTGCTTCTCAATATCATATATAGCATTTTGAACATCAAAAATTGTGCTATCTTTATCTACCAAAGTGTTTCCCAACCATTTAGTTTGGTTGGCATATCTTTCAATTTTTGGCACTGAGTAATGTGCATAAGGAGCTAGTTTAGCCTTGGTTCTCATTTTTGTTATTACTCCATGAGGGTCATACTGCCACATAAAACTCTTGGCAAATTCCAACTCTTGTAACATACTGTATGCCTCTCATCTAGCTCATCTATTATTGCAAATAAAGGGGTTCGGTTCACTTTTGACTCTAAATTGAGCCTTCTTCTTTGCAGCCACGAAGCGGACATCATCTGAGTTGATGATTCACTTTAAATATTCCAAGGAAAAACATCTTAAGGGAAGATACTTTGGAAATTTATATGGAGCTAGTTGGCATCCATAGACTCTGATCTCTATGTGATTCTGGTAGAAGTACCATTCTCCTATCTTAATGTTTTTAGCCAGCTGAGGTACCCTGTTGATTTGAGGACTAATCCTAGGTTTAACAGTTCCCATCAGCATATTCATCACTGGGTGGACAAAGGAATCTATAAACTCCTTATAATCAGAAACAATGTGAGATTTGTGGACAATAGGTGTCCAATATAGTACAAACCTCTCTTTTCCTCTATTTTCACCTTTTATGATCTTCATGGGGAATTTATCAGTTTCGTAGTAAAAAAACAAATAATACAATACTGCAGAGAACTTAAACACCCTTTTAGTGGGCAATCAGATGAGTTTTTCATGCATTTTGTCTACAATGAACTGAGCATAGTCAAAATTGATGGCAGAGAGTTCACAAGGAGTAAAAAGGGACATGAATGTAAAAGTGACCTCATCTACATGTTCATATGTCATGTATCCAAGGATGGAAGATAGCATGGTGATAATATGCTTGGCAGTTTGTGAAAATATGGGGGCTATTTATGGAGCAGTAAACCTCGGTGTATTTTCTTTTGAAACTATGAAATCTTTGAAAACTTGCTTGGCTTTTCCCTCATCAATATAATTATAGAGTTCTAGTAGTCATCCAATGCACAAAGGAGCTAAATTTGGGTTAGGCTAGACCTGTAAGAACTAATTGTTGGATTCTAGAGTGATAGTGAAGAGCGGTTGTTAATTAGGGGCTACTACAGCTCTCTCGCTATAGATGTAGTAAGCCTAACAATAATGGATAATGTCTAGGAGACTATAGAATTCTGGGAATGGGTATAGGGGGAGATTTGACACCCAAAGGTGAATGTCATCAATATGGTTAAAATATGTCTTTGCTCCAGAACTGGAGGTTCATTCTTTTAGAGGCTGAAGAAGTATTTTTAATCTAAAAACCCCTATCAGCCAAGGGTAGGTGATCTTGGTCAAGGTGGGCGGTTGAAAGAGGCTTAACATTCAGGGAAATGTGGGTAGACATTGTGTGGAAAATAGGATTAAAAGTCAAAAATTGACTTGGAAGGGTTTGACCAGTGGCTTGGGTGCAAATCACTTAATTCACGTTAGAATGCTTGATTTAATTAGACCTTAAATTACTTGAACTTTTATATTAAAATGGGGAGAATTAGTGTATTTTTCAAAATACCTAAAACCAAAGGCTGGCGTTGTGAACTTGTTTGAGGTTTTAGGTCATAGATGACAAATTTTGGCTCTAGATGAGTGTTGGAGGCAAGATGGTGACTGGTAGTTGGTTGGTGGCTGTAGATTTTTGTGGTGCATGAAAGCTCAAGCTTTCAATTTGTAGATGGTTTAAAAAATGTAAAGATGGTGTTGACGGGGCTTTATTGGTTGAAAAATGGGAAAAGCAGGAAAAATGGTTATGAATAGTGACTCGTATCGAGAGGGTGGTTTTGGCCCTCTTTGCACCACTTTTGGCAGCAGGGTGGTAAAGTTTGGAGGGGATGTGAATTTATGTGATGGTGACAGGTCGCTAAATTGGGGCTGGGAAAAACCACCCATTTAAGGTGCTATCAGGCCGTTAAAGCTCGAAAATGGAATGCGTGCAAAATGGAGGGATAACTGCTCAATGATATGGGTGTTAATCGGATTGTGGTCGTGCTGAGAAGATGCACACAGCGGATTGGGCAAATGATTAAGGAGGGGCCTATCTAATTGAGCTTGCTTAATTAACTTTAAATCATGGATTAACTTAAATGATCCATCGGGCAGGTTTTTGCAAGGTGGAAGGGTTTTCAACTCAGGATAAGTTGGTTTATGGGTGTTTTGATTAGAAAAGGGGAAAATAACTTTTCACAAAGAGGGGAAAAGGGTTTTTATCCTAGGAAAAGGGATTTATGGAACATAACAATGATTTTAGCAAGCGGGAAGGTATTTTCAAGGGAATTTCTAGAGGAAATTATGGGATAATGAAGTAAGGCTATAAATGGAGGGGAAAAGGGGTATTTCAATGGATGAATGGAAATTAATAAGAATGAGAAGGAGAAACTTGTGAAAGGAGTGGGAGTTAGTGAAAATCATCTTATGAGAATGCTTTTTTCATTGATGACTGCTCCTGCACAATTGAAACACATAGTTAAGCATGATAGTAATGCTTATGCTCCAAATGACTTGTATTTCTGCAACCTTTATTTACTTACCCTCTTACCTACCCTAACATTTTTTCTTCACTTTGGTGGGTGCACTTAAGCTAGCAAACACTTTTCTTTCCATTTTTTTATTAATATATATATATATATATATATATATATATATATATATATATATATATCTATTATATATATATATCTAATATATTATATTATATATATATATATATATATATATATATATATATATATATATATATAATCTACTTGTAACCTTATTTCTTCCAAAGGACTAGATTGAACTGATGAGCTCCATTTATTTTCCATACTGATCTAATGATCTACCAAGATTAAATTGTTTGGTCATATTTTATTCTCTAACTATAGACATAAAATTCAAAGCATGAAGTAGTCAATATTAAGCAATTTGACTATCATGAGTTGTGGCATGCATGACAAGATGCACACAACCATTATTTAAGATGGTCAAGTAAAAGGTAGTGGCACTTGGACTTGCACACTTTCATGATCTGTTTTTTCTTGGGGTTCATATTTTTCATTTTTTGTATTTTTTTACCTTTTATTGTTTTGCTTGTCCTTTGATATTTCTTTTAGGACACACCCTCTTTACATTTTTTAATTTTAATATGGAAAATATTTGTAGAAAGCAAATATATATACAATATTATAAGAGTTAACCTCAGCCAATTCAAAATTATGAATCTTATTACTATAGGAGTCTAACAGTGGCTCCACATGGGGATGGCATTTTTGGGTGAAATTTTAAGAACTATGAATATCGGTAGCCTTTGCATAGTGATTGTAGTTACCTTGTGAACCGTCCTTCTATTTTTCTTGCTTTATCGATACTTATGACAATAAATCCTCCAAAGCTTAGGGTCTTCTCTTCGGGCTTCAACTTCAAAGGATTACCATCCAATCCAATCTACACTCTTCAATGTTATGCACAATGATGAAAATTAAAGTGAACTATTGTGAATTAGTGGAAAAATAATGCTTTTGTATCCTATCATTAACAGGTCCTGGTAGATATGATCCATCTATGTTTTTCAAGAAAAGGGCATTGTTTTCTCTATAGCCATAAATGACATAAGGCCATTGCCACAGAAAATTAAATTTTCCATGCTCTCCTTTATCTTCTCTACTTGAATCCCACTTAAGGACTTTTTATCCTATGTGAAAATCATCTACTTTAGTCTTTTTATCAAATACTTTCTTGATCTTTTCCTAGATTACCTATGATTTTACATATACTTCTTCTCTGGTCTACTATAGGTGTATGGTCTAATTTATTCTTCTTTGAATATCATTTGGTTCCACCTATAACTCCTGGAAGATATTCATGACTAGCACTTCCAAGGATGGTGGGAAAACTTCATTCATCCCATAAACTAGCTGATAGGGTGATGTTCCAATAGACTTCTCAGTAGTTAGTCTATCTGTCCATAAGGCATTAACTAACTTCTTGTTCCATGTGTTTTTGTCATCTTCCAATAACTTTTTGATAATATTGACAAAACTTTTGTTGAATGACTCAGCTAGTCCATTACCTTGAGGGTAATAGGTTGTGGAATGGCCAATGGTGATGTGGTAATTGTTAAAAAAATATATCATTCCTTTGGATTTAAAGGTTGTTGCATTATCAATAATGAGCTTTTGGGGACATCCAAATCTTAAAATGATATTACTCTCTAGGAAGGTGATTATGACAGCAATTGTGGCTTGCTTAGAAGGTATGGCCTCTATCCATTTGGTAAAATAGTCTATGGCTGTCAGAATCCACTTGTGTGGAGCTGAGGAGGTTGGGTGTATTTCTCCAATGAAGTCTAACACACATTGTTGAAATGGCATCTTTGTGGAAATTTGTTTAAGAGGAAAGGGTAAAATTTTTCTCTGTCCCTAAGAAATCTAGCATTTATGACAAGAGGTCACATGTTTTTTAACATATGCAAATAGTGTAGGCCAATAGAAACTGGCCCTCGGAATCTTATTAGCAGCACTCTTCCAGTAGAAGTGTCCTCCACAATCCCCCGCATGAAACTCTTGTAAAATGTTGTCAGCTTCATCTTTTAATAAACAGGTTAAAAGAATACCTCTACTATCCTTCCAAAACAATCCATTATCTACAACACAATATCTTAATGACTTCATTTTTAAGAATCTAGCTTTAGTTCTTGTCAATCTAGGAGGAGGTTGTAAGTTCAGTAATACAAATGTAGTATCTGAATAGCAATGTGAATTAGTAAAAGGTTCACTCATCTGTGGAGTCACCATCTCCTCCTGATCATTAAGGGCACTAATGAAGTTTATGTCAAGATCACGATAGTTCGATTCAGCCATGAGTTTGGCTAAACCTTGCCCTTTTATGAGCTTGGTGGGATTTACCCCTATATCATATTCTAATATTGTGTCAATCCATTTGCCTCTTTTTCCTTTAGGCCCATTTTGAGTGAAAATGTCCTTAACTACAGAGTTTGGAACACAAGAAATAATGTGAGAGTACATAATGTATACTCTAAAATCTTTGATAGCCTTAACCAAAGCTAAAGCCTATTTTTCCAGGATATTGTATTTGAGTGTGGCATCCCTTAAGGATTTACTAAATAATGATATTGGTTGTTCATATCCTTGATTATTCTTTTGCAACAAGACTGTTGCAATGGTGTGCTCTAAAGAAAAAGAAAAAATAATAAAATCTTTGTTAAAGTTAGGACTAATCAGGACTGGAGTCTCAGTTAAAGATTCCTTAATAGCTTCAAATTATTGTTTAGCCTCCAATGTCCATTGAATTGTTGAGTCCTTTCTTAGCATGTTATTTAATTCCCTAATTAATTCTGCAGGATTTGAGATGAATCTCCCAAGACAAATAATCTTACCTAGTGTAGCTCTTTAATGTTTTGGGGATGGGAAATGGTCAAAATAGCTTTTATTCTAGCAAGGTCTATCATAATCCCATATTTATATATTATGTGTCCTAATAGCTTTCCCTCTTCTAGACCGAAAAGTGTCTTTTAGGATTTAATGAAACCCCAAATTTCCTGCATTTGATAAACACTCTTCTAAGGTGGTCTAAGTGTTCATTGTCAGATTTAGAGAAGACTGTGATGTCATCCTGGTATACTACCTAGAAATCATGGATTTCCTTGGAAAAAGCTATATACATAGCTCTTTGAAATGTGGCACCTTCATTTATTAATCCAAAGGGCATCTTCAAATACATGAAGGTACCCCAAGGAGAAGTAAACACAGTTTTGGCTTGGTCCTCAGGTTGGACTGATATCTGGTTATACTCAGAGAATTTGTCTAACAGTGAAATCCTAGATGAGCCCACTACCATTTACAATACATGGTCCATTTTTGGTAAGGGGTAGTTGTATTTTAAATAGACATTTCTTAAGTTTCTAAAATCTACACAAAGTCTAATTTCACTTGTCTTTTTCCTAGTTGTAACTAAGTTTGAAATCCAATCTAAGTATCTAATGGGGGATATTATTTGGGTTTCAAACATTATTTTAACCTCTTTCTCTATGGATGGCATAAGAACTGGGTTTATCCTCCTAAGTGTCTTTTTGAAAGGTTTATGATATTCTTTTAGAGGTATTTTGGGTTGGATTATGTTGTTCTCATAAGATTTTAAGTCTTCATAACTCAAGGCAAATACATCTTGGAACTCCTTAAACAGATTGATATATTTGACCTTTTCCTCAAGGGGTAAGGCTTTAGATACCTTAATTAGTTTTAGATTATCTTCAATTCCTGTATAACCATTAGATTCAAACAAATCCTCTAAACGTACTAATACCTTAGGCAAAAAATTATTTTTCAAATTAAGAAATTGAGGATCATCATTCATTATTTCATATATCTCTAGATTTTCTAAACTATCTATTTATAATCTAGTAAATTTAGTTGGTTTATCTACATCGAAAATATTTACATCTAAGTTGCTTTTTATATTACTGTCTATTTTACAATTAGTATTTGCCTCACAATTCTAAAATTCACCTTCATTGTTCATGAAATCATAGATCTGAGAATCCTGGGAGAAAATCTACCAATACTTGAGGTTTTCTGGTATAACAGGCCTATGTCTAGCTTCTGCAATGTACAGGTGGTTTGGTTGAAATGAAAATTTACAAGTACTAACCAAGGTGGCCAGACTATGGGCCCACATGTTTTATTTTCTAGGAGTGGTAGCAAAGTCTGATTCTAGGAGGTCCTTGACCAAGTCAAAAACAACATCTGTATATCGACTAAGCCTAGGGTTGTTGATAGAGTATTCACCACTAATCATTTTAATAATCAGCTTTGAGTATTCCATGATGGAAACTCTTTTGGCTCCCAATTTCCTAACCAATTGTAACCCTAGAATCAGGGCTTCATATTCAGCCATGTTATTGGTGCATTTGAAATTCAATCTAAAGCATGTCCCTCACGAGGATTATTCTCCATATTATGGATCCACACTCCTACACCAGCCCCTAACCTATTGACAGACACATTAAAGTCTAAATGCCAAAGTGAGTCATGGAATATGTTCTCAGCGTCAATTGTTTTGTATTTAAGGTCTTTGGTTGTGATTTCCTTTTTATCATTTTCTGCATTGTATAAGATGAAAGAGTCCATATCTCAATGCATGGAGTATATGGGATAGCTTTGTGCCTTTTCCTCACTACTGAACATGTACCTCATCAAGGTCTCCCTATATAATTTTCTAGGTTGGCCAACAATAAATATGGTGGCATAAGACATATCCAACTCAAAAGATCCCTACAGTTTTTCTCCCATGAGCGATATAATAGCGTTCCATATTTCGGTGGGATGTTTGAAATTACAATGCCCATTTGAATGCTCTTCACAGGGAACTGACAAGAGTCATACATAAGTCTTTGATTAGACCTAGGCATTTAACCTGGTTGGAGTCAAAAGAAAAAAAATACTCATAAGGCCTGGTAATGTCTAGGTTTAGTCTTTCCATTATTGCCTGAGCATTAGATTGTGGGATGCCCCTGAGTCCAACATACCGTTATGAAATTTTTTATCATGAATGTTTAGGTTGATGTAAAAAGGAAGAACTCCGCCTTGCTGATGAATTCCATTGACCTCAGGGCCAAATAATAATTCAGGCTAGTCATCATTCAAATTAATAGAATCCTCTCCCTCTGCTATGTTCAAAGTCTCAGTTATATGTGACCTATAAGATTGATCCTTTACCAGTTTGGTCAAAGGAACTGATATCTTTAGTTTAGCTGTTTCATTTTTAATGTTGAAAGGGAGATGATGTTTGTTTGTTTTATTTAGATTTTCCTTAATGTGTGCAATTTTAATGCCTTTATTCTGTTTCTCAGTGGTAGGCATTTCAGTTCGTGTTTCTACTATTTTGCCTTGATTTATTTTATTTTGATTGTTTTTAGTAATTGTCTCTGTTTGAGTTCTAATGGAGGTTATATCTACAATCCTAGGGGTTGAAGTCTCTGGTGTTCCCCTAGGGAGAATCTATAACACCTTGTTAACTGGAGCTTCTTTTATTATCTTAGTCTGGGTTTAGATGGATTTTTTAATGGGAGTCTCATTATTCTTATTAACTCTCAATATATATTGCTTATATACCTCATATATAGCTAACTCATATCCCTGTTTAAAATCAAAAGATTCACTAGATTCTAACTGCAACTACTAAAGCATATACAAGTCTTATTCTTCTTGAGTAAGAAAAAAAGTTTCTTCCTATGTGGTTTCCTAATTTTGGTATTATCCTCTGCTTCTTGGTTCTTTGAATCCTCAAAATAGTTTTCTTAGAAGGTGGGCCTAATCTGTTGGTCTCGTGTAGCATTTTTTGTAGGATTACGGTTCTTCCTAAAATTTGGGTTTCTTATTGGGGGTTGTTGTTGATTCTCCCTTTAATTTTTCCTCTCCATGTTTTCTAACCTATCCATGATTCTTTCTAAACTCTTAGCTAAGACATCTAATTTTCCATCTGAAGTTGAAGCTCCTCTTTAAATAAAACTTTCTTTTCATTCCTCATTCTTGCTTTCTTAGCTAACAGGTTGGCCTCTACACTGACAACATTTCTCTACATTTGTTGAAGTGTTTGAGGGTTTCTTTCCCTTATTTGGTATGACATGTTAGGACTAAAAATATTAGGGAACTTAATTAATGCTAAGTCATGTGGAGCCTTAATGTTGGCTGGAATTGCATTATAGATATTATTAAACCTAGTGTAATAGTCCTGGACTGACTCATTGGGAGCTCTTCTAATATTGTCATATTCATACAGTATTTGCAATGGATTTTTCTTCCTCTCCCATCTATTAATGAATAACCTTTGAAAATTAGCTAATTCTGTAATATGGTTGGTAGGAAAGGCTTTGAACCACTTCTTGACATCCCTAGTTAAAGTTTGGGAAAACAATCGCATTTGGACATTTGCTTCATCTATTTCATGTAATTCAAAAAAGTCGGACATGTTGTTTACAGGTTGTTGGGCAGTGTAATGACCAATATCATCAAACAAAAAAAATATTACTCTGATAATCTGTAGGCATCAGATGGATTTGGATAGGTAGAACAAGAGGGGCATATCGGTTTGCGATTGTTGTAATTCTAGTTTGACTAGGGGATAAAGTTGTGGTGGTTGAAGAAGGACTTGAAATTGATGGAGGTGAACTAGATGATGATGAAGATGGTTGATTAATAAGTTGTTTAGCTTATTGGATTGTGGTAGATACAATTGGTAAAGTTATGGTAAAGGAAGGTGTATTTACAATGAGTGAAGATTGTGCAAAATTTGGAGAGGCAACAACAATAACGCAAAATAGCTCAACAGATTGTTGAAGGTAAGAACTATCTATATTGCTAATCAACGTAGAGGTTAAGGATTCTAACCTATCAAAAGCATCCAAGACAAAATTATCTAAATCTTGGTGGATAACCCTTTTTGATTCGATGAGTTGAAGAAACATAGGGTCTAAAACTGTTTCGTGGATATCATTCTCAGATTTGGTTCTGAATAGTGAGAGGTCAAATCGCAAATCAAAAGGTATTTCCTCTAAAGTGGACAACTCCTTAGGGAGTGAATTGGCTATGTTTAGCTGGATACTACTTGCATGATTTTATTCATTTTTTAGTTTCCTTAGAATTTTGTTTGGGTCATCCACTATAGTTGCAGGCTTTAGATCTAGGTTTGCCTTGGTATAGTGGATTTTCCTAGGAGCTAGAATTTTAAGTTTTTTTAAACTATTTTTAAGAAATTTTTTGAAAATTTACTTTAGATAATGACCTTAAGGGGCTCAGGATTTGATTTAATATTTCGTTAAAGTTTTATGATACTGAGGGTCAAAGTCCTCAGTATCATCACCAGAAATGTTATCACTCTGATAATTCTTTTGAAGTAAAAAGAAAGAAAAACCAAAGGTAACCACGGACCACTTTTGTAGATCAAAACCTAGCCTTCTTGATGCCCAAAGAGGTCTCTCTCGTTAAAATTTAACTTTCTTTGAGTAAAGATGTTTTTAGGATAGTTATGATTCTTCAAGGGGTTTTTGATTTGTATTTAAGATTGGGCGGTGGGATCACTTATACATATGGATAGAATGATGTATTTTAGACCATTGGGAAATGGAGTTGAACAATAAGGAAGCAAAAATGGATTAACTCACTAAAGGGAATGTTCAAAGGGCAAGATAGGAGAGTGTTTTTCAAATCTTTGAGAGAGAGGGGTGAAAGGGTTTCAATACGGGTGGGATAGCAATTAAGGTTTCTCAAACCGAAAAATGAATGAGTAATGAAGGGATAATTTATATCAAAGGGAAATTAAGAATCCTTTAACCTGGATATTCAAGAAATCAATCTAAACCAAAGAGCAACTAAGAATTCCTTAACTTAGATGTCAGCAGAAAACATTTCATTTTATAACTGTTAAGACAGAGTGTAATTAAACAATTTCTCAAGTATTATTCCAGTTATAACATTTAGATTGATAAAAACATTAAATATTATGAATAACTTGAGAAAAATAACAATAACACATGAGAATAATTGTCTAAAGTGCACTCAACACATGAATCCTTTGAAATATCTGATCTTTATTTTATCAATCCAACTTGCTGGCTCAACAAATGATAAAATAACCCTCTAGGTTTTCTGATAAAAAAGTCTATATATATGTCTAGTAGAATCCACTCTACATACTTCAAATTATGAAATATTTATACAGAATTATTTACAAAATATCCCAAACTGACCTGGGATTTATTTTAGGGAAAATGTATCTAATTTTTAAAAGGTAATGACACCTTCATAACTGATTTCTTTTTGGCACTATTATATGTGATTTCCTTTTATATTTAGCTTATTGATCTTTTCGATGTCATTTCATGCTCTTCGAATCATCTTCTTTCACTGATAATCTTTGACTCTGATAATATTTGACAAGGACAACTTCCCATTTACTTTCACCATTATGCTTTTACCAAACTGTGTTAATTGTTGAACTTACTTTGAATTAAAGTAAGTCAGTTAGCTACTCCTATATCTATTCAGTTGGTAACTGAATGTTCTTCAACTTCGTGAAGACCTCGTCAGCCTTTGTGTATTTAACAAATCAAGTCTTGTTTACAAACATTTGTTTTACCTCATGCTGCAGGTAAAACAAGTTCTCCAAAGCTTGGTAAAGGACTTTAGTAGAGGCCATCCATTGTTTTTCTATCTTGTGGATGGCTACATTGTTGACTTGAGTTTTAGCCACTTCCCTAAGATTTCTGTTTTAGTCCTCGTCTGTCATTAATTTGTCATTAATTTCCAAAGGACTTGGTAAACCTTTTTCCATCAAAGTGTCACAATTGAATTTAAATCTATCAATAAAAAGTTGCATAGCTTGACACTTGTCTTCCAAGTTGTGCATCAAATTCCTTTTAGTAAGGGCTCTTCTTACATCTAGGATTGTCCTTGTCATATTACTAATATCCAATTCTTCCAGTTCATATTTGTTTTTGGAATTCAAAAAGTCGATTGTCCTCATTGCCTCTTCTCGCATCCCTTCCAACTTTGTTTTGACCTTTTGAATTGCCTCTATGGCCTCTTTAACCTAATCAATCTGCTAAAAACTTATCTGAATGGATAGCCAAATATCATTGATAGAGTCAATGAGATTGTCCCACAATTTTCTTTTTGGTTGTCCCAATGGCTCACCTAGAGTCATTTCTTTCTCTAGATTCTTTATCCTCTCAGTTAATCTTGCAACCTTGTGTTGTTCCTTGTCATTCATAATTTAAGCAAGTTTACAGTTGGTCTCTAGACTATTTACTTTCTCTTCCACTTTCCTTATTTCTACAGCTTTGAGGGACATCTCTTCCATGGCTTTAGCCAACCTATTGGATTCTTCACTTGTGGAATCTATTATGCTAGGCCCTATTGCTGAAGTATATGGTGTTGTTGCAGGCAAAACAGTGGCCAATGGAGCTGTAGGAGCCAATTTCTCAGGCAATGTTGACGGTACTACTATGGTGACAATTGGGATGACCGTGGCTACATTTTCCTAGAGGTGGGCTTGCTTGGTCAACTTGTCTATTTCTTTTTCCAATTCTTTTGTTTGAGGGTGTTGTGACTGAGGTAGTTTTGGGCTATTTTGTCAGGGCTGCAATGTCTCCATTCATATTTTTTATCAACCACTCAATAGCCTTTATTTCCTTTGGTTCATGGGCTAGCTCAATGATTAGGTATTCTAATGATTTGATCCTTTTGTCTTTAGGACTGGACGAGGCCTTTTCGAGTTTAAACTGTGCAATAGTATTATTTAAGGACTCTTGTAATTTGTATGCATCCATGGCCTTACCAGTCATGGTGGAGTATATCATTTCTCCAGCTTGTTTATGAAATTCTCTTTCATAGATGGGATGGATGTCCCTTGCGAATAATTCAAATGTGGTCTTCTTATAATCAGTTATAGATTTGGGTTGTGGCACTGTTGGATGGGCACATGACATTTGCATCTTTCCCTCCTCAATATCAAATGTAGACATTAGTCTTCTCTAGTTGGGACCTGAATGTTTGAAATATTGAGCATATGTCTCAACTTTAATTTTTTCATTTCTCATTTTAATCTCCTTATATCTTTCCTTAATGGTTTTTTCTTTGTTAGCTGGTTTCACAAAGGAAGAAACGTTTGTTGAATTCTGCTTTTCTATCAACTGTGTGTTAAAGGTGGTGGGTTGATTTGTTTCCTCTACCTCTTTCCCTTTTTGACTTGATGTTTTTGGCCAAGATTTTGACTGTTGTTCTGATTGTGTTTCTGACTCTGTTCCTTCTACCTCACTTTGTTCTTCCTATTCGGATACAGGATTCAGTTTTTTCCTTTTCCTTTGGTCTGATCACTCGTCCACAGTTTCCATCTATGAATTAGAAGTCTCTTCATTGTTTTTAGGGTTTTTCTCCTTATTCAGGGGTGTTTCCAATGTAGAGGGTGCATCCATCCTCTTGCCTTGATTTGGGACCTGAAGGAACTCACTCAAGTCAATATGTTGCTCAATATCATATAGAGCATTTTCAACATCAATAATTGTGCTATATTTATCTACCAAAGTGTTTTCCAACCATTCAATTTGGTTGGCATATCTTTCAATTTCAAGCACTGAATAATGTGCATAAGGAGCTAGTTTAAAGTTGGTTCTCATTTTTTTTTATTACTCCATGAGGTTTAATACTGCCACATAAAACTCTTGGAAAATTTCAACACTGTAACATACTATATGCCTCTCATCCGGCTTGTCTATTATTACAAATAAAGGGGCCTAATTCACTTTTGACTCTAAATTGGGCCTTCTCCTTTGTATCCATGAAGTGGACATCATGTGAGTGGATGATTTGCCTGAAATATTCCAAGGAAATTTTTTTTAAGGGAAGATACTTTGGAAATTTATATGGAGCTAGTCGACAGCCATATACTCTGATATCTTTGTCATTCTAGTACAAGTACCAATCTCCTATCTTCCTACTTTTGGCCAGCTGAAGTACCATTTTGATCTGGGGACTAATCCTAGGAATGCACAATTCCTGTCAGTGTATTCATCACTAGGTGGATAAAGGAATCTGTGAATTCATTATAATTAGAAACAATGGAACATTTCTAGACAATATGTCCAATAGAGTACAAACCTCTCTTTTCCTCTACTGTCACCTTTTATGATCTTCATGGGGAACTTATCAATTTGGTAGTACAAAAACAAATAATACGATACTGCAGAGAACTTAAACACTCTTTCAGTGGGCAATTTGATGAGTTGTTCATGCATTTTGTTTGGAATGAGATGAGCATAGTCAAACTTGATGGAAGGAGGTTTCCCAGGGGTAAAAAGGGACATGAATGCAAAAGTGACTTCATCTACATGTTCCTCTATCCTGTATCTAAGGATGGAAGATATTATGGTGATAATATTCTGAACAGTTTGTGAAAATATGGGGGCTATGTAAAGAGGAGTAAAACTTGGTGTATGTTCTTTTGCAACTATGAGATCTTCGAACACTTTCTTGGCTTTTCCCTCATCAATAGAATTATAGAGTTCTAGTAGTCCTCCAATGGATAAAGGAGCTATATTTGGGTTGGCTGGACCTGTAACATCTGATTGATGGATTTTGGAGTGATAGTGAAGAGCAGCTGTTGATTGGGGGCTACTACAGCTCTTTGGCTGGGGATGTAGCAGGTCTAGAAATAATGGATAGTGTCTAGGAGACTATGGAATTCTAGGAATGAGTAGATGGGGAGATTTCAATCCCAAAGGTGAATTTCATCAACATGGTTAAAAAATCTATCTTTGCTCTAGAAGTGGAGCTTTATTCTTTTAGAGGCTGAAGATGTATCTTTAATCTGAAAATCCCTATCAGCCAAGGGTAAGTGATCTTGTTCAAGGTGGGGGATTGAAATAGGCTTAACATTCAGGGAAATGTTGGTAGACATTGTGTGGAAAATAGGTGTAAAAGCCCGAAATTGACTTGGAAGTGTTCACCCAATGGTCTGGGTTTTGTATGTTTTTTAAGGGTCTGGGTGCAAATTAGTTAATTAAGGGGTAGAAATATTGATTTAATTCTACCTTAAATTACCTAAACTTTTATTTTAAAATGGGGCAAATTGGTGTATTTTGCAGAGTACTTGAAACCAGAGGTTAGTGTTGTGAACTTGGTCGAGATTTTAGGTCACAAATGACAAATGTTGGCTTTGGACGAGTGCTAGAGGCAAGATGGCGACTGGTAGTTGGTTGACAGCTGTAGATTTCAAGGGTGCATGAAATCTCAGGATTTTAATGTGCATATGGTTAAAATAATGTAAAAATGGCATTTGCAGGGCTTTATTGGTTGATAAATGGGAAAAGCAAGAAAAATGGTTATGAATAGTGACTAGTATCAAGGGAGTAGTTTCGCCCATCTTCGCACCACTTTTGGGGGCAGGGTGGTAAGGTTCGGAGGGGATGTGAAATGATGCAATGGTGACACATCGCTAAATTGGGCTTGGGCAAAACCACCAATTTTGGGTGCTATCAGGCTATTAAAGCTCAAAAATGGAATGCATGGGAAATGGAGGAATAATCACTAGATGATATGGGTGTTAATTGGATGGTTGTTGTGCTAAAGAGATGCGCAGAGGGGACTGGGGGAATGATCAAGGATGGGGCCACCTACTTGAGCCTGTTTCATTAACTTTAAATCGGGGATTAACTTAAATGATCTATCGGGTGGCTTTTTGCACGGAAGAAGGGTTTTCAACTTAGGATAAGTTGATTTATGGGTTTTTTTATTAGAAAAGGGAAAAATAACTTTTCACAAAGGGGGAAAAAGGTTTTTACCTTAGGAAAAGTTATTTATGTAACATAATGATGATTTGAGCAAGGGGGAAGGGATTTTAAAGGGAATTTGTAGAGGAAAATATAAGACAATGAAGTTGGGTAAAATGGAGGAGAAAAGGGGTATTTTAAGGGATGATGGAAAATTAATAAGCATGAGAGGGAGAAACTTGTGAAAGGAGTGGGAGTTATTTAAACTTATCTTATGAGCATGATTCTATCATTGATAATTGCTCGTACACATTTGAAACACATAGTTATGTATGATAGTAGTGCTTATGATCCAAATGACTTGTATTTCTACAACCTTTCTTTACTTACCCTTTTACCTACCCTAACATTTTTTCTTTACTTTGGTCGGTGCACTTAAGCTAGCAAACCCTTTTCTTTCATTCTCTTTTATAAAACAAACTATCTACTTCTAATCCTATATCTTCCAAGGGCTCAGATTGAACTGTGAGCTCCTTTTATTTTCTCTACTTATCTAATGATCTCCTAGGATTAAACTGTTTGGTCATATTTTATTCTCTAACTATAAACATAAAATTCAAAGCATGAAGTAGTAAAGATTAGGTAGTTTGACTATCATGGGTTGTGGCATGTATGAAAAGTTCCACACAACCATTATTTAAGACAATAAATTAAAAAGTAGTGGCACTTGGACTTGCACACTTTCATGATCTGTTTTTGTTTGGGGTTCATATTTTATCATTTTTTTTGTATTTTTTGATCTTTCCTTATTTTTCTTGTCCTTT
The DNA here is from genome assembly GCA_000404065.3 of Pinus taeda. Lineage (NCBI taxonomy): Eukaryota > Viridiplantae > Streptophyta > Pinopsida > Pinales > Pinaceae > Pinus > Pinus taeda. The sequence continues at coordinate 124,848 of APFE031673615.1, read as the reverse complement.
GATATTTATTTTAGGATAGGGAATAAAATTATTTCTAGCTTGTAGTCCACTAAAGATTTGGGGCACTCGTCTAGGAGGACGAGTCAAGGTTTGGAGGAGAATTACAACTAAAGGATTATTTTCAAGAAAGAATTTCGCAAGTCAATACAGTAAATAAATTCTATTTTAAGTAAATGTTGCATGGTAAGTGCTTTATTCTTGAAAAAATTGGTAGAAGTGTTGTTGTAATCATTTGTAGGTTTTTTGAATATGCATGCAAATGGAAAGGAAAAGTAGAATTTATATTCTTAAAGTATTCAAAATATTTCAAGTATTTTGTATATACATAGAATAGTAAAATTCATGATACAAATATTTGAATAGATCAATTTTATTTATTGTATAATAATTTTCTTGTCTTCCATGTCATAAATAATTATCTTGGAATGTATATACAATAATTTAATTTTAAGTTTTAATTTACATGTAAATATGTTAGGACATGGAATTTTATATCTCGGTAAGAATATTAGATAGTCCACATAGGGTATAATAGGAGCGACCTTTTCTTATATATAATTATCGTCAAGACAATGTATTAACTATTTAATAATGTAAAGACCAAATGAATCATTGAACCAACCTAATATATCATAAAAGAATGAAATCTAAGTTACGACTTTACGCCAAATAAAGTTTTAAGCATAAAATATGTAGACATCATAAAACTTTAGAAAATGACAGATTTCTCTGCAATTAATCTATAAATAATGTAGTAAAATAATGCCACTACACAGTAAAAGAGGGTTTGTAGCTAGTAGAGGAAGGAGCCGATTAGTGGGTAAAAATTATTATACCATTTATCCTCTAATACCACTAAAGTAGTAAACACTAAAAACTACCAAGAAGACATATGGTCAATTTTTGAAAGAACTCATAAGTAAAAAAAACTATATGTTTTATGATTATGGATAATATGTTGTCCTTGATGTCGACCTAGATGTAATATGATGTTGACACAGATGTCAACATGTGTTTTCCATGATGATTATAGGGATGTGTTGAACTATTGCAGATGAAAACAAAATTGTACAAGTATTATAGTGGATACGGAAGAGTATTGACAACATAGTCACATGATAAAAACTATCAAGTTTGAAAATAATGCACTACTTATGTGAAGCAAAGTCATGTACATATGCAATTTTTATGAATAAGAGTCACATACATGTCCTGTCCCATGGAAAATAAGAGGTCATGATTGTTTCCAATGGTAATCTCTAGTAATTTTGTGTCGACAACATCTATCCGACCCTGTCAACAATTACAGTATTGGCAAGGAAAAAGGCTATTAAAGTAGAAGGATGTAGAGTAGTTGGGGTGTGAGTTTTTGATAAGATATTAAATTTGATTTGGTTTGGAATAGGTACATACCAGAAAGAAAGGATTGAAGATTGGATGGGTATGTAGATATGATGCAGATCAAGGGGACAAGATGAGGTAGAGTTAGTTTTGTTGTTTGTAGAGATAAACAAAGTTGATACATGAGTTAGGTCTAATGGAAGTTCTTCTAGTATACTTATGTATTTCATTGCAAGAATATTAAAGGAGTATTTAGAGATATTATAAGCGATTTATTATAGGGGTATCAATGATTCATTGAATATGATTAATAAAGTTATAAAATTGTGTTGTTGATTTCCATAAATAATATGATTCTATTTTTGGGTTTATAATGATGTTGCTATGTCATGTGTTTTCTATTATCAATATTAGTTTTTATTTTGTATGGTTGAATTGATGATGGATACGATGGTATATCATTTCTCCAATCTATATGTGGATTATACTCTAGAGTGTTTCGTATATACGTAAATCTAATTATAAATGGTTGTGTATATATTCTTGGGATATTGCATAGATCGTGATGAGTTATTTTGATGTTATGTCAGTGAGCATTTCTTGAGGATAGTGTTGTATTCAGAGACTATATTTGATGTAGAGAAGTTTTGACATAGAGTATGATTTGGATAATCATGATTAGAGATATATATGCTAGTGTTATACATGAGAATAACCTAAACATGTGGATCCCCTTAATGATAGTAACGTATATATTCAAACTTAAGTATAGACAAAATTATACTGCTTGGTTATGAGATTGAATGAATTGGTTGCTACTAATTGTCAAGGATGTCTTTATTAGTATGTCTGGTGATACTTGATGATAAGATTGGATACTCAAGTTTACTATTGAGATTTGTTATGAATTGCTTCTTCAGTTGACATTTTGAATGATTTATTGATATGGTATTTCACAATTGTGATATTGATGAGCAAAGAGTTTTACCTTGTATATTATATTAGTGAATTGATTGAAAAAGGATTAGTACCTTGGTATTTAGTATTCAATTTTTGGTTTTAGAATGGTTGATCATATTGTTGAGTGTGAGTACAGTTTCAAGTTTTGATGAAAGATTGCCTACATGTTTTGATGGTTGATTGAGATAGGTAGATATAGTAGGAAAATTTTGAAATGTGGTACACAAATATGCGAGGAGTTTGAGTCTTCAATGAGGGACTACGAGCCTCCCCCTAGTGATATTTGGTAAACTTGTCGAGGGAGCAGGAGCCATTCTCGTAGGATCTAGTAAACTTGATGAGGAAGTAGTAGCTTCCTTTCAGTTGGAGCTAGAGAAACCAGAGGTGATAGCCTCCGATAGGTAGGAGCTTGTGTACTGGTGAGAGTTAGTGCTAGTATAACAGGATGTAAAAGATTTATTTATAATAAGAAAGATTTATTTATAAATATTTATTTATATTTATTTATTTATTTATTTATAATGTGTTGATTATTTGTTTCATATTTTTTATGATATTATGTTAAATATTTCTCATGGTTACTAAATATGTATATATTTATAACATAATTCACTGCTATTGATATATTGGTTCACATAAATTTGATGAAAATTATGAAAATTAAGTAATCTCCATATATGCAATTTATATTCATCAAAATTGCGTATACACATGAGTTGAAGTAAGATAAGTCATGTATAATTTTATGAATAATGATTTGGAAATTAATTGCAATGAAATATTGATTCAATCCTCCCCTCTCAATATTTATAACAATTGGTATCAAAGAATGTCTCTCCAGAAAAGCACAACTGAATGATAGTACAATAGGGACAATGGAAGGAAGTAACATACGGAAAGGGAAGATTAGTGTTAAAGAGTAGAGGCTAAGGTAAGCATAGTAAAAGGTAAATTAACATAAAATGACAAACAATTGAGATTCCAAGATAGTACGAAGATACTAGATAATCTTCTTAATAATCAAATGTCTCCCTCCATAAAATTTAGTCTTGGATTTTGTGAGTTATAAAGGGAGAATTTAGGTCACAAGCTTGTGTAGGAAATTTTGAGGTTAATGAAGCAAACTCTAAAAATCCTAGTCAAAAATTAAGAAGTCAATGAAACCAGCAACCAAGAAAAGTGATCTTTGAAAGGAAATCATTTACTCCCAAAAATATAAATAACATTCCATTCTCTCCTTCAGTCAATGATATTTAATGCTTATTTGCAATAAATTTTCACACATTGCATCCAATTGCAGAAGAAAAATGTTCATACCTCAAACAAATAGTCTCTCCACAGGAATATCATCGGTTCCCAGGTACTCAAGTTTCTTCAAGGGGTATTGTTTTACATGCAATGTATTTGCTAACATTGTTATTGATTGCAAGAAGAGAAATATGAAGCAGAAATATTATGATTCTATTTCCCCCTTCTCTGGTAACATAATGTGTTTTACATGTAATAACTTTGGTCATGTAGAAACGGAATGGAGGACCAAGTCAATGAATTCATATAGATAAAAGGTAGATTCCATCTAAGGAAAGCAACCAAATAAGAATATTGTTATCGAAAGACCTAAAGAGGATGGATCCCCCAACGATCCTCATATTATGAAAAATGAAGAGGAGAAGGTGGAGGTTGGTCTTGCTCTATATGCATTCGAGTAAGAAGGTCAATGGTACATATATAGTGGATTCTCTCATCACAATTTCTGAATTAATAGAAAATTTATTTCTCTCAAGGAAAACAAGAGTGGTAAGGTTATTCTTGAAAATAATGCACCTACAAATGTACTAGGAATGGGTAATGCAGATCTTGATGTTAATAATAGAGAAGAAGCCAATATATTACTGGTTAAAGGGCTAAAGTAGAACAGTCTATATGTAAGCCAAATAGTTAACAAGGGGAATGTAATTGTATGTACATCAACACAATGCAAAATTAGAGAAGAAGACAATATACATGTTATAGTAAAAGGATTTATAAATGGACACAAATTATATGCTCTAATGAAATATGGAGGAAGAAATAAGAAGTGAACTTTCTCCTCTTCAAATTCAGAGTAGGGGATGATATTGCCCACTATAGTTGATCATATCTAGTGCATATTTTTTATAGGAACATGATAATCAAATGTGAGGTCCATATCCTCGTTGAAAGCAGATAATAATAGTAGAAGAACCTAATGACTATCAAGTCTACGGGATCAAGTTATTGAAAGATGTGCATGAACTCTAGGGAAGTTATACATATGTGTTATTTCACTCGTTCAACCTTGATGATGATTTCATATGTTCGCAGATTATTCTCGCGATGATGGTTTATAGTAATAATATTTCATATGTTAACATTTTTATGCTCAGGAAAATATATGACACATTTAGGGGGAACCGTGACCGAGAAAAATATAGCATTTTACAAGTTATACGTAGTTATCACAACGTAAACTTTCTAACAAGAACTATAAACCCAAAACAATAAATCTAGCCGTAAAACCACAAAAGAAAAAGAAAAACAAGTCAAAAACATACATCTTTTATGCTGGAAATGACAAAAAAAATAGAGGTAAATTTTCAACAATTTTTAAAAATGAGAGTGAAAACTGATTTTTAATGCAAAAAACACCCTAAAAACAAAAAGTGATGATGACTAAATAACATTTTTTTTCTATGGCTACATTTTCAACATTTTTTAATAAGGACATTAAATATAAAATATCATGACTCTGAAAAACCTTAAAATTCCTACGATTTTCATACATGAAATTAAAGATAAAATATGAGTTTCTTAAAAACCGTAAAATGGGAACAATTTTCAAGCATGGCATTCAACTTAAAATATTACGTCTCTGAAAATCCTTAAAATTCCAACAATTTTCAGCCATGGTGTTATGAAAAAATATTTATCACTATTTTCAACCATAGCATTAAGGATAAAATATCATGAATTATAAGAACCTTAAAATTTTGAAAAAATTTCAACCATGGTAGAAAAATAAAAAATCATGACTACATAAAATCTTAAGTTTTAAACATATTTCAACCTTGATATTATGGAAAAAATTTATGACTAAAAAAAATAAAATGAAGAGTAATTTCTTTTTTAAATACTAAGAGCATAGCTATTTTAAAATCTTAGCCTAAGACAGCTTTACACATTGCAAAAAAAAAAAAAATGAACCCTCAAATTCACATGGAGTGTAGATGAACTCGGCCCATTGCAACTAAAATGTAGAAACTAACCATGAAATTGACAAAGCATAGCTATTTTAAAATCTCATCCTAAGATAAATTTACACCTTGCAAAAAAAAGAAAAAGAAAAATGAACCACCAAATTGACATGGAGTTGTAGATGAACTTGGCCCATTGCAATGAAAATGTAAAAACTAACCATGAAATCGACACATTGTGGGGGCGGACACGATTGATTATAACAAAAAACGTTAAAATAAACTATCAAATTCAGACATAATGAGCTTGCTTTGCTAGTCAAGGTTTGACATGAAAAATAAAATAATAAATCAATAAAAATGAAAAATACAAAAGAATACAAAAATTAAAACATTGAAAAAAAAGTGAAAAATAAAACTAACAAAAAACGAGTTTAAAAAAGTAATAAAATAAAATAAAATAAAAATACTAAAACAAAACTTAAACAAGGGCTACATAGTAGGTAGTACTTGCTACTTAGTTTAAATATAGGTTAATTAAACTAAAAAATAATAAATGCTAAAATAAAGCAACTAATAAAATATTGTATTTGTGACTGCGAGAAAAGAAAATAAGAAACATGATTGGTTAATATTGTTTATATTAACATATATCCACTTTAATATATATGCTTATTATATATGTG
>APFE031673615.1:92584-118639 GCA_000404065.3 Pinus taeda | reverse complement strand
AAAATATAACCAATATTTAAAAATGAAATGAAAAATTAAAATCAGAGGAGGGGAGAAGAATGTGACCATTATAGCTTTTTAAAATGAGATGTGCAATGTCTTTATTTGCTAGGATCCCGTGTATGGAAGGGCACATGCACCTTGGTCAGAAATAGTATTTAACTGCCAGTAGAAAGGCCACATTGAAAAAGGACAAAAGTTGCAGAATACTGCATGTTATTGCAAGGGTGGCATTGACGAGATTGGATCCTGGACCCTCCAACAATCGCGCTATATGGTCAGTCTCAGCTACCACCAAGCGCACGCTAAAAATACTAGAGGGCGGCAAGAGTTCCCAGATAGCAATGGTTCAGGAAATCCGTGGACGAAATTATTTAGAGAGGTAGAGGTAGTAATAAGGGGGGAAAAACGACGGGTATGACTGTTAGGTGAGCACCAGTGTCCACTAGGGTATAGCTGTCACTGTAAGGACGACGGGACCCTGTTGGGAATACAGCCCGCTAATGCCCATAAAAGCACACCACTCCTTTCTCAAGCTCCCCACCGCAGAGTTGCAGAGGAAAACCATTTGTCTTCGTTATCTGGAAAATTCAAGGCGGGCATCATGCCGTACCCCTTCCAAAGAGTTGCAGTGGGGAGGCCTGAGGAGGCCTACCACCCGAGCACTCTCAGAGCTGCGCTCGCGGAGTTCATCTCGGCTATCATCTTCGTCTTCGCCGGCGAAGGATCCGTCATTGCTTTCTGTAACAACGATCCCTTTGCCCTAATGCGTTGTTCTTTCGTTTCTTTTTTCCTGTTTGCATCTAGTGATTTGATTTTGTTTGCGTTGCGCAGCCAAGCTGACAGACGACGCTTCGACAACGCCGGCGGGGCTGGTGGCGGAGGCATTGGCGCATGGCATAGCGCTGTTTATAGCCGTGGCGGTGGCGTCCAATCTCTCGGGAGGACATGTTAACCCGGCGGTGACCTTCGGGCTACTCGTTGGCGGCCACATCACACTTCTAAGGGGTGTTTTATACTGGATTGCCCAGATGCTCGGCGCCACGGTTGCCTGCGGGCTCCTCAAGTATACCACCAACGGCATGGTAAGCCATTTCTTCACTTGCTAGTAGTTTTTTAAGGAAGAAGTAGTTTTTTCTTCATAAGGGAAGAAATGGGGTTTAGAGTAGTTTTCAGGTATATATAGTTTTATCTGAGATTGGATTATTAGAGTAGCTTAGAGATATATATAGTTTTATTTGAAAATTAATTATATAATTTCGTTGGAAATTTAACCTTAAAATTTATGGGACTAAATCTCCCACCTAACCTGAAACCACACCACATCCTTGAACTAAGCTTTTCTACCTAACCATGAGACCACATCCTTGAACTAGTTACTTTATTACTTGTTATGAACTCATTTGGTTAACCTGAATGCAGAGCATCGGGGTGTTCTCGTTGTCTTCCGGTGTGGGGGTGGGCAACGCTCTGGTGTTCGAGATCGTGATGACCTTCGGCCTCGTCTACACGGTATACGCCACGGCAGTTGACCCCAACAGGCGTTCCCTGGGCACCATTGCCCCGATCTGCATTGGATTCATCGTGGGCGCCAACATTTTGGCCGGCGGGGCCTTCGACGGAGCGTGTATGAATCCGGCGAGGGCCTTCGGGCCGGCGCTGGTGAGCTGGACATGGGAAAACCACTGGATCTTCTGGGTCGGACCCCTCATTGGCGGTGGCCTCGCAGGGGCGGTGTTCGAAACGTTTTTCATCGAGGCGGAGCCCACCCATGAACGGCTGCCGGTGTGTGACGATTGACGGAATTTAGAGTCGGAATTTTTCGTGTAAAGTGTGTGCCGGCATCGCATTTAACATTTTTATTTACATTTTTCATCATTTGTCTGAGGCAGAATAAATTTTTACATGTTTGTAATGCCGCGTTTGTGTTGCGTTCCCTGAAAAGGCCTGAACGGTCTGGAAAGTTCGATATTATTGAAATTTTGGGTTTTTTTATTGCATACAGTTTCCAGAATCATCCACCAAATTCTATGTTCTGTTCAACACTTTTGGAAGATTGGCTAATTGTCGTGTTGCTCTTTTAAATTTTAGACAATTCGCCCAAATGTTTGAATGTCCGCTAAATGTCTTAGCTTGTTGTTCTTTTTAATTCTAGACAAATCGCCAAATTGTTCGAATGTCCGCTAAATGTCACGCTGTTATTTTAGCTTTTAAACAATTTGCCAAACTTTGATATAATTCTTGAAGAGCTCAAAGTTTCACTAAAACAGCTTTAATAAGATGGGGTAAAAATACGCGAGTGTATCTGGGAAGGGTTGGGAATCGAATCTTGTGAAGGCTGCCCAGCAGTCTATGATGTACTATGTACAGTGGTATAAAGACATACAGTGGTATAAAGACATATATAGTTTTTTCAAGGGGTTCGCTTTCCTCTGAAAAAAGATGGGGTAAAAATATAATAATAGAAATAAAAATTTCATTAGAGTTTATAGTAATACAAATTTCATTGGAGTAGATAATATTGGAGTGGTTTTTTTTAGATTTTTTTAGTGTTTTTCTAAAATTTTTAAAGTGAAATTTTTATGTGTTATTTAAACTAGTTTTTTTATTATATATAGATTCAACACTCTGAAAAATTTCAAGTTACTTCAATCATGCGGAAATTACTCATCAAACTTATATTTTCAATAAATTTACTTCAAATTAAGCTTAAAAAACCAATAAAAACACTTCAATTTCACTAGAAACAAATCAAATAATATTTACTTGCTCCAATTTCACTAAAAACAAATCAAATAATATTTACTTGTTCCAAATTTTAACGTAGGAATATTCTCTTTTAATACATAAGATTTCATATTGGTGGCAGGTAATGGATATCACTTTAATAATAATGCAAGTCAGGAAAGCAGAAAGGGGGGTAAGATGATATATAGTTTAATTACAGGGAAACGACATACAAATACATAATTTACTTATTATTTAAAAATGGAAAAGTTTGTTCACTGGTTATGGGATGAAACTGACGTAACTAAAAAAACTACTTACTAAGGTAACTGTTTCCAATTAGGGTTATATTTTTTTTTGTTTTTTTAGTTTTTTTTAGGGTTTATATTTTTGGTAAAATTGTCGAAATTATTCAAAAATTACTTTAAATCTGATTTATGGTTTTCAAAATCGAAACTCAAAAATATTTAAATTATCAAAATCACTAAAAATCATAGTTAACCTAATCTACACCAACTTTAAAATAGCTAAATCATATTTATTCTAAAACCCATAGGCTTTCAAATCATATCTTCATAACTCACTTTTATTTTTAATTTTTTAATTATTCAATTAATCTGTATATTTATTTAATTAAAAACTTGTATTCTATATCCATCATTGTTACAAAGGTAAAAATACTTTTACTGATTTAAAGATTAACTTTAAAGTACAATAATTTTAGATAACAATTTTAAAATAATATAAATTTTTTAAAGTATAACATCAATATTATTTAATAATTCATAGTTCTAGAATCTTAATCTTATTATTATTTTTAATGATTTTGAAAATAATGATAACTTTATATATTTTTTTTAATTATAAAGATTTTTATAAATTTAGTTGTTTGAAGTGCATAATTTTTTATCAATTTTATAAATATTACATGTTACTTAAATTTATTTTATATAAAATAATATTATTGACAGTTTGAAAATTTTATATAATAATAATAATATATATCTATTTTTAAGGTCACAGCCAAGCCAGACACAATTGGTGTATGAGACCCCTTTGTTGTGGGCAGGGACCTACCTCCGCGCAGCGATTTGACTGCTAAGTCTACGAAGGCATACATACTCTACCCCTCTGGTTTGAACCTGTGACCTCTTAGGAGGAAACACATGCTCTTAACCATAGGCCCACTCAAGCTGTAAAAAAGTTTTATAAAAAAAAGTTTTAAAATAAAATATTTCTATACAATAAAATTTAAATGAACAAAATGGAAATTGGTTAGTCAAATGTTTATCATGAAAAATTAATCCACGATTAATTTTATTTTTATTTCTTTAAATATTTTGTTAATATTTAAGTAAAAATATATATTATGGTTTGCCATGTTTTACTATTGAGAATTGTTGAAGAATGTTGTGAGAGTTTAAAACTAGAATACTAGAAATTAAAATAAGTAATTGAAATGTGTATTTGGACTTTTAAGTTTGGGGATTCTAATGCTTTCATATCCATTAGTTTTTTATGCTTTTTGGTGAGAAGCCTTGGGCAGGTAGAAGACTTAGCTGAAACTTTAAACGTTGCAATCGAATATCTATTCTTTTCATTGTGAGTAGAAGGTCATCGAGCATCAACAACATTTTATATAGGGTCACATTTTGATCTACCAACACTCGTCCCAATAACATCTTGAGGTGCAAGTATGTGTTAATGGTGAACATATGAGGGAAAATTTTAAAGATGGAAATTTATCTTAAAGTTTAGAAACCTTGACGAATATTATTAGTCCCTAATATGCAAAATATAAACTCCTTGATGATATTTTTGTAAAAATATTCAAATTTCTAATGATTATGTGTGGTCTCTATAAAATTATGGTGATTTTTAACGTAAAATAATTTTATACTAAGTCTCTTAGAAATGTCACAGAGGTGCGATATTTTATGGGATTAATTGGATACTACAAGTGATTTATTCATGATTTCCCAAATATTGGGTATCCATATACAACCATGTAGAGGAAAGGAGTTAAATTTCAAACGACATCAGAGTGCAAACCCAAATTTGAACAACTCAAACACTTGCTCACACATGCACCTGTCTTGAGAATAGTTGATCCAGAAAAGGATTTTGTGGTTTTCACAGATTCTTGTATGGAAGGGCTTGGTGGAGTCCTAATGCAATAAGGACATGTGATTTTTTACGAATCAAGAAAATTAAATGAGAATGAGAGGAACTATGCCACTCATGACTTGGAGCTTGCAACAATAGTGCATGCACTAAAGATGTGTAGGCATTACTTGCTTGAAAGAAATATCTCATTAATGTTAGATCATGGAGGGTTTAGATACTTGTTTGACCAGCCCAAGTTAAATGCAAGACAATTTATATGTCTAGCCTTGATCATCGAGTTAGACTTTGAAATAAAGTACATTATGGGAAAAGAGAACAAGGTAGGAGATGCACTTAACAAAAGTCTACAAGTGGTTCACTTGGAAACCATGAGAATTTGTGAATTTAATATCAACAAAAATATCATGGAAGCATTGATACAAGATGAGAACTTTCAACATGTGAAAACATTCTTGTAGAAAGAGCCAAAAGGATCATTGAACAAAAATTAATCCCTCAATCATGATGGTATGTTGAATTCGAAGGATAGATGGTATGTGCCTCACATGAGCGACTTGAAGAAGCTCATCATGGGTTCACAAACGACCTTACTCTAGTCATTGTGGTACTATTAGCTATTATGAAAAATGAAGTTGTAGATTACATTTCCAGGTATCTGGAATCTCAACAAGTTAAAATGGAATGCAGACACCCAACGAGATTACTACAACCAATCCCAATTCCTAAGTGGCATTAGGAATTCATATCTATGTACTTCATCACAAGATTTCCAATAACATCCAAGTAACATGATCTCATTATGTTGGTAGTCTATAAATTAAGGAAATTCACTTTATAGTTGTCAAGTCCACCCACAAAACTATTGGCATAACTCATATTTTCATGAAGGAAATATTCATATTACATGGCGTGCCCAAGAAGATCATTTCAAATCAGGATGCCAAGTTCACATCAACCTTTTGAGAGCATTGTTTTCTATTTTTGGAACCCAACTAACCTTTAGTACAACATATCATCCTCAGACTAATGGTTAGAATAAGAGGGTGAACAGAGTTTTAGAGGACATGTTGAGGATGCATGTCATGCATCCGCCAAGGAGGTGGGAAGAGTTCCTACCACTAGTTGAATTTGCATTTAAAAATGGAAACCAAGAATCAATAAAGATGAGCCCTTTCAGTGCTTTGTATCACAAAAAATGAAACACTCCTATTAGCTTGGATGATCCAGTGAATAGGGTGGTCCTTGGGTTGGACATGTTAAAAGAGATGGAGTAGAAAGTGCTCAATATCAAGCAGAAATTGAAGGCAACCCAAAATAGGAAAAAACATTATGTGGATCATCAGAGAATGTACAAGGAGTTTCAAGTAGGAGAGAATGTGTATCTCCACATCAGATCAGGAATGAGATCACTAAAAAGGGATCTTATGCCAAGTTGGCACCCATATTTTGTGGACCATTTCATATTTTTAAAAGAGAGGGGCCAATGAATTATATATTGGCCTCACCATCGATAGTGGAAGCACATGATGTTTTTAACATTTCCTTACTTAATTAGTATGTACATGATACTAATCATATTGTCAGTTGGTTTGTGATACAAGTGAAACCAGAGGGAGAGTTCCAACTATAACCATTGTGTATCCTAGATTGGAGTCAAATTGCACTCTAGAATCAAGTAATAGAATATGTCAAGTTGAGATGGAAGCACTTTAGACCAGATGATGTCACCTAGGAAATGGCTTATCAAATGAGGGTATATTACCTAATTTGTTTTACTATGTAAATAAATGTAAGTTCTATAAACATAAATCTTGCCAGTTATTTTGTATTCTATGTATAGAACACAAAGGATGATGTTCCTCTAACGGGACGGGGTCTGTAAAATCCCTTTTTCCATAACACCCCATGTATGTCAACCTAGTTGTGCAAATTATAGATGTATGTGTGTGTGTGGAAATAAATTTATGAATGACCTGAAGGGAGGGACATAAAAACCCAAATTTATGTTAGTGAAATCCTATGGTGGGTCATTACATGCCCATTGACTGCTTATTGCATACTGGTTGGTTGTTTATGGCTTGCCATGAGCAGTCCCATACCGACTACCCCCACTTGTCATAAATATCCACATAATGATGGATTAGACTATGTTGATAAGCATTGAAGTCAGATATGGCAACCTAAGTGGAGGAAAATGGCATACCATGCCATATCCTCATGAAACATGGAGAGATGAGAGAGTTACTTTTTGCAAGAATGGAGAGAAGGTGGTCAAAGTGTGTGGAGAATGCATAAAGAAATTGACGCAAAAGATTATTGTACAAAGAGCACTTAGAGTGCCAGGGACTTAAAAGCAAGGGACTTCCAAGTGAAGACAGTCGAGAGGGGCTTTGTTCAAAGATATTAGTGTGGAATCCAAGAGGAATATAGAAAAGTACGAATTGAACCTATGCTCTGTGGATTGGGAATGTATCTCTGTGATTGTGTTGAGGCCACCAAGAAGTGTGTCTAATCTTGATTGATTAATGAGGAGCTCAATGGAGAATTGGATCACTGTGGTGCTTACCTTGTGGCTATGAAACCATATGCTACTTGTTTGTTGGCTATTAAACGACTAGGATAGGGAAATCCAAGTCATTGTGGTGCTTTCCTTAGGACTATGAAACCACTAGGACAATGGACTACAAACCCCCGTAGTGATTTCCATGAGAGGCGGATGTTAAACCACCAAAATCAATGATTCCACATTTGGGAATTGAGCTAGAAATAATTTTTTCTTAGGTGAAGCTCTATGTTTTAACTAGAGAGAAAGTGAGTCATTCTGGTGCTTTCCTTGGGGCTGTGAAACCACTCGAACAATGGAATCCTTCTCTTGGTTGCGTGATTAATCCTTGGGTGTGAATGTCCTTGGATACACATCCCCCAAAACTTTGGATTTAGATTAGGGGTGGTTGGCTCCAATAAATGATTGCAGTGTGCCTGGCCTATGGTTGGGTGGAGAGTTGAAGTCCCTCCTTTAGTTGCTAGATGTCTTTAAACACACAAATAAGTTTGCATTACTCATGTGAATATCTTATGGATTGTGATAAAATTATATTACATTGTTAATTAAATGAGATATCTCGTGTGATATGTACATGAATGATTTCCTAAGAAGTGAAGTTCATGGATATGACCATGATGGAATGTTGTCCTATAAATTCATAGTTGTTATATGCATGGATTTTGCTATTTACTGTCTTGAACATGAAGAATGTATAGTTATGTGTTATGATTACGTTGATGCACCTTGATAGTACATAAATGAATGCATAGTTCCATATGTTCTATTTTTGTTAATTTATTTAAATTTAGAGGTTGAGATCTCATGCCTTGGGCCACAGCTCCTAGGGGTACGCTTATGTTACATATTGTTAGTTACATGGGAACAAGTGAGACGATAATCCTCCCATTTCTCAAAAATTGCCCTAAATTCACTAGTTTCTACGACATATGGTATGTCGCTGGCACTAGCAGGCAACGAAATTTAGGCTCAAATGAATGATGGCAAGCCAATGTCGAGTGGGCATTAGTGGAATTGCACCTCAATGGAACCATGCCATCGGTCGTCAGTGGTAGTGGTCAAGTTTAAGGACTAGCGAGGCCCGATACGCTTAACCAAACAACGTTGACAGTGGCTGAGAGGCCTAGGGGTGGGACTAGGCATAACCTTGAGGGTGGAACCTACTCTATCGCCACACCTCACTGCTTGTTGCCAAATTCATTGCATGATACAATGAGTGTGAGCATGCCAACCAAAACTAATTGACACGGATAAAGTTCCCTCGTGGAACCATGCTTTCACCTTACTGCTTACTGCCCACCTATACCATTCCTTGCTTAACAAAAAACACCTTGAGCAGTGATAGCCACAACAACATGACATGTTTCTGATGGCAGGACCCACCAAATTGACTGGTTAGGACTGTGTGGAGTCACATCGGTACCACTTGGTTAGCATGTTAAAGCAATGACAACATTTTTTTTAGATTTGAGGACTTCAGAATAAGGGAATTTGTAACTTTGCCTTCATAATAGACCTTGGAGATCAGGTTAAACAATAAGTAACACCTCTTGCGGCCTTAGTTAGTACAAGGGAGTGGAAGGGAGCGTTACATCATTGAATTTATTTATGCATTCAAAAATGCATTAACCATGGATCTACTGGAGATCAAATTTCTAGAAGTACAAAATTTTATCCAAGTTTTGTACTTAAAAAATGTTTGCACCTTAAGAAATTTAATCTCTGTGCACTTGCTAGATCAATAATTAAGTTGGATCTACACTAGTTCGATTAATTTTTATGATTTTTTAATTTAGCCAATGTAAAATGTATTATGAGATAAGTGTGTCGATGCTTAGTCATTTATTTTATTTGGTTATGCTAATAAGGTTATAACTAAATAATCTCTATTTTATTTTGTGTATTTTAATATTCAAATATTTTATTTATTTATTTTAATTTAAAATTTTATAATAAGAGAAAAATTTGTTTAATTTGTTTATTTCAATTCGATAAAATTATTTATTTGGGTGGGTGTTTTGAACTTCATCTCTTTCACATGTTCCATGACATGTTCTTATCTAATCAAATTGTTCAAATAATTTTAAAAACAAGAGCCACTTGGTGGAAATGTCATTTCTCTTGTACATTATTGCCACGTGGCTTCTGTTTGGTAGAAACATGGGAACTTTTCCCAATTTTGGAATTTTGAAATAAAGAAGATTTTATTTTCAATTCAAGATTAAAATCACAGTACTAAAATTGTGTGACTTGGCCAAATTCTGTTCAAAGCCAAATAAAATAAATAAATATATAGCGTTTTGTTTTTAGTTTTATGAAAATTTTGTAATTCTCTCTTTGTTTTCATTTTTGGAAACAATGGTAGTAGATTCTATTTTTGAGAGAAAGTAACTGATTTAATATTTGGAAAAAAAATTCTCTCGTGTAAAATAACAAATATTAAATGTTGTAGGTCATAATAACAGATCCGTGTGTTGTTTTGAAAATATTGAAAATTATATTTTCTTTAGAATGACAGATTATATATATAGATCATTTTTTATTTTTTAAGTGCATACAGTGTGCTAAGCTATGGAAAAAAAATTCTTAATGCAAAATATAACTACATTCCACTTGTTCATAACTAAAACTCATCATCCAGTTAAGAACCTTGTGTAGTATCAAGCCCAATCAAAAACTCATAAGGCTACAAGGTCTAGAAAATATATAAACTATCAAAATCAATAACAAACAAAATATTATTAAAGGAAGGATTCTTGTAACAATACAAAAGTTCACAAAGTATTTTTAGCAGGCTTTCTTATAAAATTTATAGCACATGAGTTTTAGATTTACATTCACTTTTGAAACAATCTTGTACAAGGTTCTATTCAAGTTTAACCTTTACGAAAAGGATAAGGAAACATATATATGTGAATTTGTTGAAGTCTAACTATTGTATAACCTACAAATTTCAAGTGGCAACTAAACACGATATAAACTTTACGAAAAGGATAAGGAAACATATATATGTGAATTTGTTGAAGTCTAACTATTGTATAACCTACAAATTTCAAGGGGCAACTAAACACGATATAAACTATTCGTGCACAAAAATATTGCAACGATTCTCGAAACAAGGTTACAAAGGCATCTCGTGATCACAATAATGTTGAGAAATTACATTCTAGAAATTGAATGTGTATCTCTAGTTTAGAACTCAAGAATCATACTTGTAGTAAAATTGAGGCACTTAAAAACCAAAAAATCATTATAGTTTTAAACTTCGCATTTGTGCACATAACTCAGATATAAAATAAAAATATTGTACCAATAGACAGAATACACAAATCCATTCGATGTTGACACACGAACAGTGTGATTTAACACATGATAGTAAATAGATTCAACATTTGTCAATAGCAACAATTCTAGAGATATCATATTACATTTGTCTAAAAGGAAAAAAAAAGTAACAATGTAGCTATAATATTGGTTACTTTAGTACATAGGGAAAAAAACATTGTCTCCTCTCGCTCGTAGCAAAAAAAATAAAAAAAATCTTTGCTGAACAAAAACATATATGTACAAATTTGTACAAGAACAACATTGTGGAAGGAATATGCATGTCATTTTCATTGGTCTTGACAAAGCTCTTCTACAATTGATAGAGGTTTTCCAAGTGGCAATCCAAAAAAATCTTGGTTTTTCCAGCTAAATCTGTGACAATGAGTAACAGGTAAATATTAATGCAATAAAACAAATGCTAATACACGATTTATGTTATTCAAAGCATTCAATAAATAAATGAACTTATCAATGATGCATTGTTCTAGGAAGGCACATACATTAAGAGCAGTGAATCTAGAGGAATCACTATTGAACAAAAGCTTTTTAGAGCATCTTGATGTCAACAATTATGTTATTGATTATCAAAGTGAAAATTCCATTAACAAACAACTTTCACAGATTGAACACTGTGGATGATATCTTTTCCATATATTCTTGAAAACTTGATTTAGAAATTATTGGACAGAGTTTTTGGAGTTGTGGCATTTGTAATTTGTAATCTATTTTGTTGTCACATGTCTCTAGTATGAAATTGACAGTGGGACGATATGTAGTTGTTGTATTTTCTTTGCACAACATGCAATTTGTTGAATTTGGAAGCATGGATCTGAACATTGAGCACAAATTTGCTCATAGGGTGGTGAGAAAAAATTCTTTGATTTGAGTGTCCCTTGCACGTGCTTCAAAAGTGAGTTTAATTATTAAGGTTTGATATGGATTGATAGACAAAATATAAGGATTTTGAACAAAAGGCTAGATGTCCATAGAATGCAAAAGGTAGAAGAAACTAAATACCTGCATTGTTGATTTAATGAATGACAAAAGATTTTCTTTTGCACAACTATAATTAAGAACATCAATGAAAGTTGTCGCTGTAGATGGTAGCATTTGGCATCCTTTTGGACCATTTCTGACAATATTCTTGAATAGATAAAGTGCTTTATTTTTAGATGCAAGAACATGCTTTATTGCAATAAAGTCTTCTTTGTAAGTTTCATTTAATTGCAACTATCATTGGATGCAAAGTTTTGAGTATTAGAGTTATCGAATATTGCAATTATGAAAACATAATCTTTTTTTTTTGTGTCATTTGACAAATAAAGAAAAATCATAGCAATAATTGTTGATTAATGTGCAATACAATTTGGAGAATGTTTTCATGTAAGAATTAACTTACAATAATTGTATCATGGGTAGTCTCACCATCTTTGATGCTGAGCTCAAACTGCTTGGTTTTTTTGTGGCATGCTATAACAACAACTGTAATAGAACTGACTGGATATGTCTCATTTGACATAAGAAGGTTTTTTATTGTTGTATCTAGAGCTAGCCTATGATTGTTACATACTTGGGGCACTATTTGCACTGAAAAAAATTCAGTTAAGGCTATAAAACTTTTTGCATCTCCTCTCTCATAGAGCCCTTTGCTTCTCACTGCCTATAATACATATAATTTTTCTAGGACAAATCTTGTCACGTAATCTATCTATAAGACTATTGCTTATATTAACTGTAATTGTTAGTTGACCTCTTTTGTCATTTGTGAAAGATACGTGCATATGTTAACCATGGTATACATGTTAACAATGAATAATAAATATTTATATTTATGGGCATCCAGGTTAATTGGGTGCTTGAGAGATCTAATGTGCAGAAAATTGAGTGTCAAAATCCAAGTGCAATGAGTTTGGAAGTGTAGTTTTTGCATGTATGCAATGATAATGGAAGGTGTACAAATAAAGTAAAAGGATTTACAATGTAAAAAGGATTTTGTATTAATACAACATGGCATAGTTTCTTTACCTATCATATTGTTCCATACTTGATAGGTGCAAAACACTCTTTATGTGACTATAAGACAATCTGTATTACATGAAATTGTTTCAAATAGTAGGAATGCTAAGTTGAAATGAATTATCATTAAATTCAAAAGTTATGGCTATTGGATAGGCCAAGAGAAAATTTATTAATATTGTATATTTTCCAAGATGGAGAGCTTAAAGACGAAGTTCAAAGTTAATTATTGTAATAGATGACGAATTATTTGTAGTGTTTTTTCTAGCTTTTGAATAGTGGTCTATAGATGAGATTGTACAAGTTACATTTGTAAATAAAATTGAAATATGGTTTAAGTGGATATTTGAATCTCTAGCTATGACGCATATGCTGTTATCCTTTTTTTTTCAATGTCAAAGGTTTGAGAACAAATATGAGCATTGGACATTTTCCTTTAGTCAAATTAACATTGGAATACTGGTTCAAGTGTACAATGAAGGTGCGGTGAGGCAAATAGTGTGATGGTATATCCAGTAGGCATCAAAAACATGGAAGGAGACAAATCTACTTGCAAGATTTGTCCAAAAGTGGTCAAGCATCGATCCATAATTAGTTGATGTTGTTGTTGTGTGTAGTTTGAAATTGTTTTATTGCATAAATGACAATAGTTGATTTGTCCACGACCATCATGTAGCATGTCCAGATTGAAGTCACCAACAATAGTGATTTGATAGTTTGTTGGCACATGTTTTAAAATGTATTTGATCAAATCAATGATTTCCTCAATTGTTGCATTTGGTGTACAACAGACATTTGCAATCGCAATAGAAAATTTTGGAAAATGGAATAAAGCAATTATTGATTCAATATGATTTGTTTTGTACATGAAGACATTCTAAATTGTGAGGTTTTTTGTGTAACATATTATAATGCCATGCAAATGCAATAGTTGTATGTGATTATTTTTTTTTGCAAACATGGGGTTTTGTGGAGGCACACTTGTTTTTGTTTCTTGGAAACAAAGGATATTAGCATTCATCATATCATAGTTAGCAATAATATCTTCAAAATGCAATGAGAGGCTTCGTGTGTTCAATGAACATATTTTGAAGTAGTCATTTTCTTTTGTTGACTATAAACTATATTCAAGTTGCAAGGGAGAATTTTCTCTAAGTATTTGCAGCTCAATAAAACTTTGTTAGAGAGATTGAAGTTCTTTGTTCTAGTTTGTTTATTAGATACAAGGATTCAATATTTTTAACACATGAAAGTGATGTGTAGACAAGTTCATTTTGTCTAACTCCTTTTGGGTCAAATGGAAATCGATCCATTGTCAAGCCTTGTGATCTATGTATGGTTCATGCACATTCTAGTTAAACAGGGATTTGTTCTCTTGTGTAACTATGGTCATTTTTTATTGGACATGTCTACAGACTCTGGTAATGGGTGTCCAATTAGACATTATGTCATTTGTGAACAAATGTTTCAATTTTTTTCATTGCATGTTGCGAACTACTGGATCAAGAAATTGAATCCAAATTGCATTATTCTCAGTTGTTGTGGATGCTCTGAAAATGCCTTCAGATCTGTTGACCAATCCATCTTTAATATCATAATTTCAACCAATCAATTCAATGAGCATATTCTCTTTTAGCAAAATTACAACTGGCAATTGCATTTTGGTGTTGGTGTTTCTATCTATGTTTAATGATCTAATTGTTTTGTCATTTGCACTCAATGATATAGTTTTTGCATCAACGAGGCATAACATTTTTTTGTTTTGTTTTTGTACATCTTTGTTCAAGTAAAACAAGTATGGAAATGTCGAATCGTTTGGTGGGAATCTATAACAATGCTTGTTCAAATATTCAGTATCGTTGATAGTATGCGAACAAGTTATAAGTCTATTTAATATAGTCACAAATTATTTTCTTTCGTTCCACATCACTTGTTTTAGCTTAAAAGTAGTGACATTAGATCTCCAAAAGTTGTAAGGAATACTAGTTGCTTTAAGACCTAGATGCTCAAATATCCAATGATCATGAACAGGTCGTGCTTGGCATAGATCACCACAAAATATTACGTCAAGGTTACCAAATGGTGTGGTTGGTTTGTACATGATTTCATGAAGACGTTTGTCAATGTTATATACAAATTGAGAGCCAATCAGTGATGCTTCATCTATGAGAAAAATTCTAAGGCCTGCATATTCCTTGCTTCACATATCAAGTGTGTTAGAACTCAATGGAATCATGTTAAATGATGATAGCGGTAAGTGCAAAGCCGAATGCACTATGACACTATTTGCAATATATGCAACCTTTCTAGTGAATGTAACTATCAAGCCTTTTCTTTTAAGGGGGTCATTTTCAAGGTCATTGTTATAGTAGCGCATCAGTGCGTGATAAAGTGCCTGTGCAGTGAATGTTTTTCTTCTGCCTGCACCTCCAATGATAAAGAAGTAAAGTTGTTTTCCTGGGTTTTTTTTTTCTTAGTACTATTTGTTTCAATATAAATTATTGTTCTTTGTTTAGTTTTCTTCTAATTTCATGATATTAAGTTGTGCTCAAAACAAAAGGATGCTTGATATATTCATTGTTTTTTTCACTTGCAATATCCATGTTTCTAGATTGCATTTTTCGCATTAGGTCATTGTTGAACATCATATTCTTCATGGAAACACGTGATTGTGTCATTTTCTGATGGTAGGTTGAGTACAAGTGCTTCTTCATCTTTGGATGCAATTGTAGTAGAAGCAAGGTCAATGTCACCCCATCGACATATTGAATGGCAATTTTTTTTCAGTGGCAGAAACAATGTTCTTTTGAGACAAGTATGCTTCGGTCCAGGTCACATTTCCATTTTTTAGAGTGCATGCAGATCCTGTATATGGAATATAAAGCATCATTTTCACTCTATAATGGTTTTCAAGGTCCTTTTATTCATTGTATCGAAAGAATCGTGTGACACGTGCATTTTTTTTTGGTTTCATTTTTTCCCGGCTACGTGGCAAGAAGCATATTTTTCTACAAAAATTGTTTCAAGTTAAATGGGTCGGGCCACATATTTATCAATGATTGACTTGCAAAAAATATCTTTAGAGTTGTCATGTTCACGTTGCAAGATTCCAAGCCTTTTAAGAACATATGGTTGTTTTTCAGTTGGAGCAATGTTAATAAAAATCGTTCTTCTAGATGATGACTACAAAGGCAATGAGAGTTTATTGTGAATGGCCTGTCTACTTGACATTTGTCGAAAATTTAGTAGTGCATTTCCAAGTTTACGAATAGTTTCAATTTTTCCGCTATTGTTAGATAAGCAATCTTCCCGAATTCGTCTAAAGGTAGATGTCATTTTGCGGTCCATTCTTTTCATATAAGAACTACAATATGTTGTAGCAAAATAGGCATCTAATATAAATTGTGCATTTGTGTTTGTCGGCTACAATGGAGGGACATTTTTTGTAAATGCATTTATCCAAATATCACAGGGATTTATTTTCAATAGTATAATGGGCCAAACAATGAAAGAGCGAAGGATAAATATATATTCTTTGTTTGTGATACCAATATTGGCCAAAAAGGTATCAAATATCATGTCTTTTGGGTACATCGTGTTATGTAAAAGAGTAGATTTTTTATTTTATTTCTTGATTGTCGTTATCAATATTGCATGAAGGTTGCAAGATACAAGTTTCACACATTGGTGGAAAAGGAAAACCAAATCTACAATTAGAATGTTTGTGTTTTTTGCAAGTTTTTGTATGATGATGAGTTTGTATTTGAATCATTTGATCTGAAAACATTGTTGAATCACAAGTCAAATAGCTACCAATGAAAGAAATAACATCAATTTCAGGAGAATGGTTATATATTGGTGCATATTTAATCCAAAGAAATACATGGTCACGTTCAGTTCCTCTGATTTGGAACTCTGTGATAAAAGAATAGCCTTCCAACTGCCCAAATAGTTCATTGTTTTTTGTGATCAAAGTGTGCATGGCTGCTATTCTATGTCTATAATAGCAACTACAAAGAACTGGGTGGCTTCTTATCAACTTGTTAATGCATTCATCTAGAGTATCATTAAGTTGGTTTGTTGAACTAGTACAAGTTTGTGTCTTCAATGCATCTATCAATGGTTCCCAAATGTGCTCATCACTAACGAATGTAACAAAAAATGTTGGTGGACTGAGTTGACATATCATTGCAAATATGTATTTTTGTATGTTTTCCAAGTAATTAGGAGAGGCATGAATGATTTTTATACATTGATATGCAATTGGTGATTAAAAAAATTTTTGAAGGTTGTTTTGATACTTAACATCTCTAACAACTAGTTTTTTCCCTCTAGGCTCTCCTTTGAAAATGGAAATCCAAGTCGAATTGGAAACCTGGTCTATCAATACACAAATTGCCTTAAAAAAATATTTATAACATGTGTTGAGAAGTATTCATACTAGTGCAATACTTCCCATTGTGCAATTTGTCGATATGAGAAGCGATTTACCACATCAATAGGTCGACTAGAGCCATAAAGCAACTTTGGGAAATTAAGTTCGTCAAAGAACTTGTCCTGGAAGATACCCAATGGCTTGTATCCTTTGGAAGGTGAAATTTGCAATATTTTTTTATCAAGATCATGGATTAAGTGTGATTTTGAGTAACCATGCACAAGTGTTTCTGATTATGGTTCTAAATCATTGTTAAGACAGTAAATCTACTTCATGAACTTTTGGGCTAATGCTCTCATGATTTTGTTTACACTGATTTAAATGATCTTACCACTCATTTTTTATCACTATTTGTTCATTTTTGTAAAGAGTTGTATTGCACAAGTCGTGGAAGGCAACCATTACTTTTTTGGTTAAACATTTCCAGATAAATATGCATTCGTGTATTCTATTTTTATTTTAAGCATTATTACAATTGTCATGCAATCATCAATACTTCTAGGTAGATTTACTTGAACTTTTTTCAAATAGGCAGGAACATTTATGATTGTGCCTGTTAGTCATATTTGCGATCTTTTGTAGCCAAGTTGTCGTATTTGTGTGTAGGTCATTCTTGGTGCCACTAATATCTCTTCCAAAGTCGTCAACTCTGAAACTAAAAATATTTTTTGGTTTCAGCAGATGTGTAAAGGTGATGCAAATTTAGGCAATTTTCCATTGATTATTGTAGTATTGCAAAATTTGCAAATTTGTTCATTGGTTTTGATTGGCTTCGCCTCGCTGTAGTTGTGAGAGCATGAAAAGTTGCTAATGTTTTATTTCATAGAAGCTACATATCTTTCTCAATATGAAATCTATCACAAATACAACATACATGGGTAGGTGCGTCTTGTATTTGTTGGACACCTAATCCTCTAAGGGTTGGTGTGGAAGCTGAACAACCAAAAGGAGTCCAAGGGACCACTTGGAATATGAAACCAAGGGTCACTCCTATGTATTATAAATATGTATCATTGTGAATAAGAAATAGAATCTTATGTTTATCTTTCCTATTTTGTCTTTGCCATGTGCGCATTTAACATGGTATCAGAGTTGCAGGCGAATATCTGCCCTGCTCAAATTTGAGCCACCAGTTGTAGCCTCTCTGTGCATGTCAATTTTGCATTCCTGCAGATAGAATTGTCATTATTGTGTGCATGCCTATTTCATGCTGCACACTGTTTGGTTAACCTCTCTCAGCAATCAGCAAGATTTGTGCTGAGTTCTCTATCCACTGTCTCAAATAGCAAAAACACAGTGACAATCTCCTGCCCTGCTCAAGTGTGAGCCACTTGTTTTTGTGGCCTTTGTGCATGCTTGTCTTGCAGTTCTGCCCATTTTCCTAATATAAAAAAATGCTGGCATCTTCCCCTGTCTCAGATATCTGCTCTTGTAACTCCTCCCGTAGACTATTTCATCTCTCTGACCTCTGCTTCTGTTGCAGCCACTCCACAACATTTATCTGACCTCTGCTTCAGGACAATACCAAAATTTTCCCTGCAGCCCTAACATATCTGACATTTCTCTTGCCCTATTTTCACTTTCGCTGCAGGATCGTTCACCACTTCTCCTGTGCATGCTCTAAATTTGAGGAACCGTTACACGCTGGAGTAGCGTTGAGAGTTCAACATAGACTCTAACGGGGGTAATTCTATTCTACTCATATATGAGGGATGCAATATTTGAAACTGGCACATTGGAAGTCTATGCTCAAACTCGTTCATTGCTCTCCTAAACGAGCTCATTTTGACTTAATTTCCTGAAATAATTCAAGATCGGTTATGTGTGGCTGCTGGGATCTGGGCGTGGAGAACTAATTATGTTTTTAATTCATTATGAGATGTTCATTCATTCATCCATCGAAGAACCCGTGGCAAATGACTTCTCAACGACGACCATTGCAGATGAGGCTTGTGCCTCCTTCATAATGAGATCCCTGTAACACTTTAAACACAGATTTTTCGTTGCTAAACTTCCAAAAAAAAAAACTGCAGTTATTGGCGCAAAGCGTGTGCCCTTATGGAGCTTGGCAGCTAGTGCCATCAGCTTTGATGTTCCAGTTTTCTTGATCCATCCTTTAATCTCGGAGAAATAAATTATCCTCTTATATGGCTCAAATTTTCTTCCACAATAGGTTAATTGAATATTATCTTGCAGAAGACAAATTCTAGGCGATTATTACGCTTCCCACACTCTGATCCATTCCAGGAGAATAATAGTTATAAGGTCGTTGAAATTTGTGCCGATTCTTCAAGGCTCCGAGAGTTTGCTTTGAAATCTTCTATACCCTGGCCTACAATGCCCTAACCTACAAAACACCACACAACAAGCTCTCGAAACCCTGAATACGAACTGAACACGAAAAAGAATGGGAAAGTTGTGTTGAAGTCCGTAGGGAGAAATTCGGTTGAGCTCTTTTTAAAAAAGAAAAATAAAAAAAAAGGGGTCGCATGGTATATATAATGGTGGATTCATATATATTGGGAACTTTGTTAATATTAAATTGGAACCTTGAGGCATATACATATAATTAGGTTCATATGTTAAGTGATATGTTTTGAAGACCATAAACCATGAGTACGTTGGCCCTTTTATATGGCATATAATGTGAAGATCGTGTGTGTTATATGAGATGAACATAGTTATGTATGGTATGACAGGAAAGTAGTATGTAATATGGTAGGTGGGATTCACATATTTTTTTTTATGGCCATGTGTTATATGTATGGCCATATGTTATATGAAAGTATATTGAGAGCTTACATTTTTAGTTGAAGAATTTTTTTAAGACAAAGTTGTATGCTAATCAAGACAAAGTTGTATGTTAATTAATTTTTTTGGTAGTTACATTTCTATGAAATGGATCAAATTGATGATGTATTAGAAATATTAAATATTTTAATGCATTTTACTATGGACAATATAATTATGGTTGACAAAGCCATTGTCATAGACATTCAAACCTGTTTGAAAAACGTACAAGAAAACATTGATTTTTTGTAGTTGGAATCTCAATTCCACCAAGAATAGCTACATCAAAATAGACATCATTCTGAACCTATTTGTTCAGAACATTGAGACAACCACCCATCAGCAGCAAGTCAATATTGTTGAAGTTCATTCAGATTTAGTACCCAATGAAGCAATAGTTGTACATGCTAATACAAAAGTCCAGTTTGCACTTCCCAAGCCCATCATCAGACCTTGGGAAGAGCTTGTACACAACAAGCACATAATAGGTCTTGGATATGATAAGGAAGTTTCCTTTAATATTCCAGATTACTCAAAGCCCATTTAGTTTCAGAGTGTTGGATTCCTTCATGACAGTTCACCTTCAACTGTTCCATATTCTTCCCCTCTTCCACAGCAGCCACAACAGATTGTGAAATGCCAACACTGTGACCGAGTTGGCCATATGAAAGATCACTGTTTTGATCTTCGTCCATGTGAGAACTGTCATAAAACCACCCATTCTTCACACAGATGCTTCAGAAACAAGCCCACTGCAACAAAAAAGATTCATATTGGATGGATCACTTCTTGGCAATGGGCATCAACAACCAAGAAGATATTTCAGTCATATGTCTGAACATGTTCTAGAGTATTGAATAGTCTTGCAGTTGAGTTTTCTCCATCATCTCACTTTGTATCTGACAGGGGGGGAAGTGATGGTCATCTACAAGCTTCGAAGCCACATCAAGTGAGCCTGAGCTACAACTTGCCATATCAAATTCAGAGTTGTAGCCAAAGATAAAGATGCCCTTGAGCATGCCTTCAGTTGGTGATGCCTCTTCAAAGAATTGGGGACACTTCCTCTAGCAGAAGACTTCATATTCTTGCCAGTTTTGGAAGAGTTCCAGGAATTACATTAAGCATTCCAGAGTTGTTGGTCATTCTTAAACCATCACAGGTTGAGACGTCCCTTTTCAGGTTGAGGTTCTCCCTTTTATGCTGGGTGAGACCTCCCTTTCATGATTGAAGGTTTTCCTCTTCAATACATCAGGAGCACTTCCTCTAGCAGAAGACCTGAGCTTCATGCTAGAATTGGAAGAGTTCTGGGAACTGCACTAAGTGTTCCAGTGTTGGTGGTCATCCTTAAACCACCTCCTTTATACCAACATTTCAGAGAGCACATTCAGCCTAGTGTTTGATCCGAATTTAAACAGGAACGCAATAAAATACAGAGATAACCATATACACAAAGATGCAACAGAAATAATACTTCATTTCATTCATGGAAAATACTGAAATATGCTTACAACCGGAAATAGAAATAAACCAGCTAGGGCGATGGTAGCTTATCTCTGAGAAGAGATGTGTGGCTACATCTGCCTCTAAACTGTGTTACAATGAGGCTCGAAGGCCTATTTATTGTTGAGAAACAATGGAAAACCCTTCACATTCCAAAACCTAACCCTAGAAGATGAAACGCCAAATTGTGGGCCCCATTTTTGGATAAGTTGGTACATCAACTTCCCAGGGCCGCGAATTGGTTGTATTATCTCCGTTTGACGCGCATGATAGCCTGTTGGAAATATCTCTCCGAGGTCTACGACGAAAAAGACGATTTTTAGCCGAAAAAATTGTTGGCGGTAGATTTCCCAAAAAACGTCGTTTAGGGCCTCAAAACGGCTCTCGAAGTTTAGGACCTGAAAAACTGCTAAAAATAGTAAACTATGCTATAATTAGGGAATCTGAAAAAATGAAAGAGACAGTTGTGGGGGTCCAAATGGGATAGGTGGGTGGCCACCAACATCCACCTGGATCAGTGTTGCCATGCATTTTTTCATGTTTTGTATTACAACTCTCTTCTTGGACTCATACATAACCCTTTGGATTAAGGGGGGAATGTTGGACACTTAACCCTCTAAGGGTTGGTGTGGAAACTGAACAACCAAAAGGAGTCCAAGGGACCACTTTGAATATGAAACTAAGGGTCACTCCTATGTATTATAAATATGTATCATTGTGAATAAGAAATAGAATCTCATGTTTATCTTTCATATTTTGTCTTTGCCATGTGTGTATTTAACAGTATGGACTGCAAATATGCCCTAATCGATTTAATTGATTGCAAATGTTTTTTTGTTCTTGGGATTGTAAAGCACCATATGCACATATTTCATGTTTCAAATGATTTAATCGGCTAGGATGGTTATTGGATTTATTGGAAGGAAGAACAAGTACTGGATTCCCATGTTTTTCATTGAATAATGAACAAAGAGGCTATTGTTTTGATAATGTGCAATGTTTAGACAACCTAACATATTTTCTTCTCGTCGATGTTTTAGTGTCAATGAAACCGTTGTCTAGTTGGCTACATGGTGTAACAACATTGGATTGTATGTGTAAATGATGTTTGGGTGTAAGAATTAAAATGGAATTGAAATTTGGTGTTCCCAATAATTGTTGGAGAGGTGTATCTATATTATGTGAATCAATGACACTATAAACACTACTAATTTGTGAAAGTGCATAAAAGTGTGCATGTGATGTGGATATAGGCAAATGAATAAGACAAAGTGTTTTGATGTAGCATTTGATAACTAGAATCACAAAGAAATATCTCTAATACTTGGATCCCAAACATAGATGTTAATATTAAGTATTTCACATATCCATTGGGTCGAGAAATGATTTCCCTCTATGTGTCCATTTGCATATGGCATTGATAGGATGATTATATAACTTCGCCATTTTTTAATACATTTCTCTTGTTTAATCATTTTGGTATCAAGGTGCTTTTGTAAGTATTTGATAGCTCTAACATCATTCTAAGTATATCAATTGTAGAAGGTTTGTGCAATTTCTTTTCTCATGGCAAACATGTCAAACTAAGGTGCAACTGTGCAAATAGAATTGAACAATCAGTCATGACAATCATCGAGAATGTGATCATGAATCAAGAATCCTTGTTCTAACAACATTTAATTTAATGGACACCATTTCATGTTGTAAAGGAGAGGAATAATGTGCAAGAATGCATGGAGAAATTGATATAGAATTTGGTGATACAATGTTCATTGTGTTATATTGAAGAAGTGTTTCAAAGTGGCCATATGTAGGATTATGGTTATGCAATAACATATTAAATTGATAGCCATGGATATATTGGTTGAAGCAGAGATATGGTTTTCCACTTGTAAATAACCAAACTTTGACTGGTATTGACAACCAATTAGAAAACCATTTGCTGCAAAAACCATCTCCCCACAAGATAATTGTTGAAGCATTAGAATCAGAAGTGGGTGTAGACAATCCTTGCAAATATGTCTCAAAATAAATAACTCGATGGAGATCTTGAAGGTATTCAGAAGTCAACTCGGTATGCAGTGATTGTATAGAAACATCATGTTCATAATGTAAGCAATGGTGGAAGTGATTTACAATTCCTTGTCATATTTCAACTGATGTATAATGGAAGTGAAGTAGAACAAGAAATGAGTTAAAAAGACAATCTCCTAGGTAGTAGCAGAAATGTTGCAAGCTATATAAATGGAATCTAGACAATCTGTAATCAATTTATTCAAAACATGATTCATGTATCACAAAAGAATTTTTTGTTGACATAAGTGGCAATGAGCAAATATGCAAATTGTCATATGCAATTTCTAATTATAGTGGAAGAAGCACAAAATTATTTGAGTATTAAATCAAGAAGTATTATTGGAACAGACTATGAAATTTGTTATACAAAGTCTAGTTTTCTCTCCTCGATTTCTCCTTTGCCTCCCACTTTTTTTTTTTTTTTCAAATTAGCACAATTGTGAATAGTCTGCTTTGTCACAAACAAGACAAGGAAGAAGATAAAAGTAAATTCTTAAATCCATGAGTGACTACTACACACTATAATCTACCAATATAATATTTCTCAACCCAAACATATTTCAAATATAGAAACATTGAAAAAAAATCTTTAAGTATTATAAAATTCATAACATTCTTGTTATGGTCGGGAAGACCTAGGCTCTCACTAAGATTATGTTCATTAACACAGTGCTTGTAAGCAAAATGATGTCTAGATATCATCATTTCAAAACAAAATAACAACGTCGCACAAGTAAGGCCATGTGTCAAAGTAACTAAGACAAAATAATGACAAGAAACATTGACAATAATATTGTATTGCATCTAGCTTTCACAAATCTAACTCATTGCATTAAAAAAAGTGTTACTAATTGCCCCACATTGCAATATAAATATATTATGTGTTTACACACATGAGGTAAACCAAGATAATATATCACTCCCATTCTCTCCAAGAGAAAACATGCCTAAGAAACACAGTGAAGGTTTATGCCAAACTTTGTCTAAAATGTCCAAGAAATTTGATGTGATAACGTTTAAAGCTAACAACTATCAATGATCTAAGAGAATCAAGAAATGATGTAGTATCATTTCAAATTAAGTGCATGAATAAATAAGTGCATGAATGTAGTACAATCATGATATAAATAACCATAACACAAAAGAGCGCAATGAACATTCAAACAAACAACAATGAGAGAACAAAGTGCACTAAAATGTTCGTTTTATCTATATCGATTCTTGTAAAATTGTTTGCGATATACACTCTAACATTACAAGAAAAAACGAAGCTACATATCTGAGTTGCATAAAAAAATTCCAACAACATGAAATAAGTGCAACCACAATGTATGTTGTAATATAACTACTTTTGGCTCGCAACAAATGAATTCATGCATTGGTGTGCAGCTCAACCAAAAAATAAAATAAAATAATCCATAAAGCACCAAAGCACTAGAAAATTAGGATTTATAAGCTTAATATGATTGTTGAGAAACTTATAGCCTAATGTATTAATGTTTAGACTTTAAGTCTTATTATTGAATGCAATATGAATAAATATATACTCATAGTTTGGCAAGATATGCCATGCAAACATTTTGACTATATCAAATTGCAACAAAAAAATAAAAAAATAAAAAAAAAAAATAAAATGTAAAAATAATATAAAATAAAAATATTAACGTAAAATACTCCTATGACATTTAAATTATAAAATTTTATGTTTAACAATTACAAATTCCACCTATTCAATATAAATTTTATTAAATTTCAGATCAAATTTTTAATTCCCTCCCAATTATTTTGAAATGAGCAGAAAAATTCAAATTATAATACATTTAATCTACACACTATGGAATTTCTATAATATATTCATTAATAATAAAATTTATTAGTATAATATAATATATTCTAAAATATAACTTCTTATATCATAATATTAAATATTAAATTTCCATTAAA
The DNA here is from genome assembly GCA_000404065.3 of Pinus taeda. NCBI lineage: Eukaryota > Viridiplantae > Streptophyta > Pinopsida > Pinales > Pinaceae > Pinus > Pinus taeda. The sequence continues at coordinate 93,134 of APFE031673615.1, read as the reverse complement.
AAAATAAATATTACACAATAATGTTAAACCAATACTAAATTTTATGAAACATACCTCATACTAACTTCAGCTCATTTATTTGCACTTGTTAGTTTGTACTGGGTACCTTGACGCTCATTATCATTATCGGTGAGTAGTCTCGCGTTTGTTAACGTTATACATCAATGACCGATAATCAAACGATTTCTCACATGGTCGACTTCAGATCATTTATTCCCATGGTGTAGAAATGTACCACGGTGGTTGGTGAAGACCTCAGGTTGTATCAGCATTCATTGGTTCACTTGACAGTTGCTCCTGTTACTGCTAGTTGATGCCATTCCACCTTATATGTTGCAGTCAGTCACGGCGACATTCTATATGCTGACACCTGAGTTTGAAGTGCAGTACCATCCTTATCCATCATGTTCAGTCGGTACCTTTTGGGATCAGTCTTTGATATCAGTGATCCGTTGTATCTTCCAGCATCATTGACAGTTTATATGTGATATTCAGACATGTACTTGTTCGATCATGATCAGATGATCCATTATGTATTTTCCAGTCATTT
>APFE031673615.1:13965-88186 GCA_000404065.3 Pinus taeda | reverse complement strand
GAAAATAATTAACATTTAAAAAAATTATCCACACTTAATACATTAGAAAATTTAAAGTGTAAAAAATAAGTCCTCTAAAAAAAGGGGTTGATGATACATCAACACTTTTGAAAATTATCATAAAAATCATTAAAATTTAAAAAAAACATATTCATATTTGATACATAAGATAATTTTAAGTGTCAAAAATATACTAAAAAAAGATGTATTTTGAATCAACACTTTTCAAAATTGGATGATTTTTTAATACCTCAAAAAAATGGGTACTTGGTACACTTCCTCTTTGATAGATATTATGAAGTATTGTCGTGTTTGTATGTGGTACTTAACTAAAACAATTATGTGTCATTTTTTACGTGTCATTTTATATGGTCCTAAAGTAGTGGAAGAGAATTAGGGGGACGTCCTCATAAGTTTCCATCTATTGTCATTATGGTTCTCACACTAGTTTATTTCAAATTGTTGATGATTCCTATGTGATTTTTGGCTCTCATATGAGTGTGTTGATATATGATGAGCTCTTATTATTGTTTCTAATTAGCCTTCTTTTATTAATTTTTATTTATTATAACTTTCTTTGATAAGAAGGATATATATAAGTTGTTGTCACTATGTAATGTTACTTCCATAAAAAATCGATTGATGGTGTAGATGGTATCTGATATATTATATTGTTAAGAATGGCATATATGTTGTTGTTATGTAGAGTGATCATTTGATATTGTATGTTATGAATGCCATGTATTAATCATATGCATGTATTTTGATGTATCTACCATGAAGATACCACGAAGATACCCATGTTGTAAACTTTGTAAAATTTACCCACGTATGAGCTATTGGACCATTCATGTAAATATGGGTCCATAGAGCCAATGTTTATACGAAAGGTCATATGTGCTTATGGACACCCATGTATTTTCTTCATAATTCCTTATGATTACATTGCATATCTCTAGAAGGTCCAGTATATGCTTACCAAGAGCATGGTAAGTACGCATATTTCACAGTTTCAATGAGAAAAACATATTTATAGTGTTGAACATGATAGGGGTAGTACTTCTCTCACTTTCTTATGCTATTTTCCCTTGATGTCAAAGGGGAAGAGAATGCTTGTAGTTTTGTAGGAGGTTTCCACCAAGCCCAAAAGGGGATATTATTGGAATTATGTCTAATATGTTGTCGTTGACATCAACCTATATAATATGATATCAACCGAGATGTCAACATGTGTTCTCCTTGATGATTACAAAGATATTTTGAATTATTGTAGATGACATAAATGTTTTTAGAAGTATTACAGAGGATAAGGAGGAGTATTGGAAGCTTAGTCACATGACACATGAAAATGTGAAGTTTGAAAAGCATACGCTACTTATGTGAAGCAAAGTTGTCTGCATATGCAGTTTTTAGAAAAAGGAGTTATGCAGGTGAACCTACGCATGGGATAAAAAACATGAACATTTCCCATGGTAATATCCAACCGTTTTGTGTAGACAATGCTTATTTGATGCCATCAACAATTACCGTTAATGAACTCAAGGGATTTTTTGTGGAATTTACAAGGGGAAAGGGTATAAGAGGAGAGTGGTATAGAACAGTTGGGGTAGGCAATTTGGATAATATATTTAATGTGATTTGGTTTGGGAAAGGTTTATACCAGAATACAAGGATTCACTATAAGATGGGCATGTAGATATGATGCATATCAATGACACAATATGAGGTAGAGCTATTTCTATTGTTTGTAGAGACTATCAAAATTTGATACATGATTTGTAGGTCTAATGGAAGTTCTTCTAGTATACTGACGTGTTTTGTTGCAGGAAGATTAAAGGAGTATTTCTAGCATCTAATAAGAGATTGTTTGCATGGGTATTAGTAACTCAATGAGTATGAATACTAAATTTATAAACCTATGTTGTCGATTGTCACAAAGAATGAGTCCATTTTTGGGTTCATAATGATGTTGTTATGTCTTATGTTTCTTGTTATCAGTATTACACATTATTGAGATGGTTGAATTGATGAGGGATTTAATGGTACATTGAATTATCATTTTTGGGGAAACCATTTATGAGATCTATACATGGATTGTACATTGAAATGCTGTGTATATACACATATATACCTCTAAATAGTTGCATATATATTTTGAGGATACTACAAAGATTGTAATGCAATATTTTAATGTTATGTCAGTCAGTATTTCTTAATGACAATGTTGTGTTTAGAGATTGTGTTTTTTGCCGAGAAGGTTTGACATAGAGTATGGTTTGGCTAATCATGAATTAATATTTGTATGCTAGTGTTATACATGAGAATCACATATACATGTGAATCTCTTTTAATGGAAGTCATGTATATATTTTGAATTGAGTATAGACAAAGGGCTACTACTACGTTATCAAAGTGAGTGAATTGTTTGTTGTTAATTGTCAAGGATGTATTTATTACTATGTTTGGTGAGACTTGATGATGAAATTTGCTACTAGGTTTTTCTATTGAGATTGTTTAAGGATTGTTTCTTTAGTTAACTTTTTGAATTATTGATTGATCTAGTATTTGAGATTTTTGGTATTGATGAGCAATGTGTTTGATTTGGCATGGCATATTAGTGAATTATTTCTAGAAATTTTGGTATCTTGGTATTCAATATTCATTGTTTGGTTTAGGAGTGACTTAACATATTTATGGGCTTGGTTCCAAATTGAAAATTTGATGAAAGATGGCCTGTAGTTTTTGATGGTTGATAAAGATAGGTTGATCGAATATGAAAATTTTGAAGCATGGTACACAAAAGTGCTAAGGGTTGCAACCTCTAGTGAGGGAGTAGGAACTTCCCTCTGGTAATAGCCAATAAAGTTGTTGAGGGAGTGAGAGCTTCCTTTCGATAGGAGCCAGTAAACTTGATCATGGAGTAGAAACTTCCTTTGTGTCAAAGATGGACAAACCAGAAATGATACCCTCCCACAATTAGGATACTGCGTACTAGTAAGCATTTGTGCTAGTACACCATGTAAAATATTTTATTTAGAATTAGAAAGAAGTCAAAGATGACAACAATGATGGTTTTCTCCCAAATTCGGTTTCCACATACAATAGCAATGTCCCTATGTGTTTATGTGTTGATTATGTGTTTCATGCTTTATTTTATCTTACTTCAAATGTCATCCATAGTTAATGAATATTCATATATTTAGAACATAATCCGTTTCTAGTGATATACTAGTTCAGATAACTATGATTAAAATTGTGAAAAAAAGTAATTTTCATATACACGGTTTATATTAATTAAAAGTGCATACAATCACAAGCCACACTAACTGAAGTCACATATACTTTTCTGAATAATAATTTTGAAATTAATTGAAACAAAATATTGATGCACCTCCTCCCCTCAATATTTCTAAAAATTGGTATCAGAGCAAGTCTTTCCAGTAAAGATTAATTGCGTGAGAGTAGAACAGGGATAATGCAAAGGTATTGGTATAAGGAAAGGGAAGATCAATTAAAAATAATAGAGGCTAAGGTAAGCATACTAAAAGTTACATTAGTAGAAAAGGACAAATATCTGGGATTTCAAGATAATACCAAGATATTGTGTAACCTTCTTAATAGTGAAAGGTCTAGATTCGTTGAATTTGGTCTTGGTTTTCATGAAATTGTAAAGGGAGAATATAGATTGTGTAGGAAATTTTGAGGTTAACAAAGTAAACTCTGAAGATCCTAGTAAAAAATGAAGAAGCCAACCAAACCAACAACCAAGAAAAGTGAATTTTCAAAAGAAATAATTTTCTCTCAACAATAGAAATAAAATTACATTATGTCCTTTAGTCAATGATATTGAAAGTTTTACCTATCATAAATTTGGACACATTGGAGCCAATTGTAGAATAATATTGTTCAAACCTCAAACAATTAGTCTCTCCACTAGAATATCATACTCAAGTTTCTTCAAGTGGTATTTTTTACCTTCAATGTCTTTGGTCACCAAGCTATTGATTTCAATAATATAAATATCCAGCAAGTATATTATGATTCTCTTGCCCCCTTCTCTAGTGACAGAAGGTATTACATGTGTAATAAGCTTTTTCATACAACAAAATAATGCAGGACCAAGTCAATGAATCCATACAAACAACTAGTAGATTCCTTCCAAAGTAAGCGATCGTACACTAATATTGTTTTTGAGAGACCTGAAAAAGATCGATCCACCATCACTCCTAATACTAATCAAAAGGAAGAGGATCCAATGAAGTGTGGCCTTTCTATATGTGGATTTGAAGAATAATATCAATGGATTTGAAGAAGAAGATCAATGGTATATAAATAGTGGATGTTCTCATCACATGTCTGGAAATAACAATAAATTTATCTCTCTCAATAAAATATTCATTTTAGGATTCAATTAAAAAAATGTTGTAAAATTAAATTAAATTAAAATACTTTTACCATGAAATAAGTTACGGTTTTTTTGCATGTTGTATTGATAAGCCATGTTATTGGCCCATGGTATTTTAACAAAGCCAATTTACAAGTTAGTATCCATGGTAATGTGGGGGGTGAATATCCATCGTTAATAATCTTGTCATATTGTTATAACATATTTTGATTGTGAAATAATTTATGTTTCTTGGGCATGTGGTATTGAAAATCCATGGAATTGACCCATGGTATTGTAATGAAGGCTATTTTTTACAAGCTAATAATATCTAGCATAATGTGGGGATGAATATCCACCATTAAGAATCTTTGATATTGTTATAAAATATTTTCGTTGTAAAATAAGTTATGGTTTTTGGACTTGTAGTATTGATAAGCCATGGTATTGGACCATGGTATTAAGCCATAGTATTGTAACAAACCCTATTCTCAAGCTAATAACAAAATCGAAATATAACAAATTGAACTTTATTATTTTTATTAATTTAACTTTTTATTATTAATTGAGGTCATATTTAAATATTTACACCGATCCCAATATCATTTTTAACTTCTTCTTCTTCTTTTTAATTTAACATCTTACACAAAAATAACAAACTCCTATTAAAAATAAATCATTTAACCCAATTGAAATTTAAATATTTTATTTTATATTATGAATATTTATTTTATTTTTTCCATTACAAATGTTTCTTTTCTTTTTCATTTCCAATTTAGCGTTGGCTTCAAATAAAATATTCATAGATGATAGCATCACATTGTAGCACTGCATTTTTCTCTCCCTTGTTGATATATTCATCGGAATGCTAGAAGAAGGAAGACCATAAACTTGATTTATGGCTTTCATGGGATTCAAACCTCAGATGGAGTTTGCATGGGAAACATCTTAGGAGAGCATCAACGATTAGATGGTGGAAGGGCAAGTTAATTGGTCGTGGAGATTTTGGCCATTTGTACAAGGGTATGAATTTGGACTCGAGAGTTGTTCCTTTTTAATAGATATGATTTTTGATCTTACGGGTAAACAATTTTGAGGGTTTATATGATCAAAACATAAATTTCATCTAGAGTTGAGGGTTTAATGATTATGATAATGCAGATATTGATTGTGGCCAACAATTCATCAAAATATAGTGCACAACTAAGTATTTCGCATGTGCTTATTGTACAAAGGGTTTAATGATTATGATATTGTACATATTGATTGTGGCGAACAATTCATAAGAGGACAATGGAAAAGTAAACATCTTGCTTGTACTGATTATACACATCAGTTTGCTCCTCCCTGACTTTTCTAGGGCTAGAATGTATGAACTTTTGTTTTTTCTTTTGACCCTTTTTTAGTGGTTTATTTTTTGTGTAATGGACTCTACCTGCCAAAATTCAAAGGGCTTGAGTGATCCAAGAAAATTTTATGGTAGGATGCAAATACTAGACCTTCCTCAAACTTTGTTAAATGAAATTAAAATTTCTTGTAATCATGAACATAAAATATTATAAGTTTCATCCTTAGATTCTAATCTCAATGCCTATAATTTTAAGCCATGTTATTATATTTTTAGTATAATATACTTAGATACATTAAACCTTATGACTCTCGAAAGCTCACGTTAGTTTCACTTAAAAAGAAGGAACCTAAATGGCTTTTAGAATTTAAATGCAATGCTTACAAATAATGATTAGAAATGGAAGAACCCAAATGGTCTCATAAATTTTACCCACCCATCCATTTCGAAGACCTTCACTATTATCCTGAACATAAATAGAGAGAGTAGAAGAAGAAGAGGAGCCTAGATGAGGTGGACCATGACCTACTTGATACTTTTCAAATGTCAGGCATGCCCTTGACTAGAAGAAGAGATTGACCAACATTGTTGTAGATGTTTTTTTTTCCAGTGCTTTCATTGCTACCATGCATAGGTAGTCTCTATAGGCAATTGAGGTTATCATTTGTTCATTATAAGAGGTAATTCAAGAGTATCATAATCTAGTTAGGAATTCTCTTGGCATGTTTGTTCCTCTGGGTGATAACCATTCTGGTGAATCATATTTTTTCTTTCTAGTGATAAATCCTTCTATTAAATCCACAAACACACTTTGTCACCCATGGAATTAACCACTTATTTAAAGATGAATGAGATGGAGACCAGGAAGTTTGAGAGGACTCTTATTTTTGTAGATGACAAGAGTTTTATGAGGTGAGAGGAATTATGTGACATATATTGAAGGATGCACTACACCATTTTATGAAACCAATCATCTACATAGCACAATAGTGGATCTGTATTGCACCGAGGGAGAAACAATAAATTATTCCACTATAAAGAACCGGTATGTTCGGGAAGAGGAATGCAGACGTGAGATTTATAATTTTATTACGAAAATAGGTTTGTGTGATGGAGAAAAATCATGGATTTCTCAAGCCTGAGTAGAGACTGGTTCAACAATCACCTAGAAATACTCAAGTATTGTTTTGAAAGGCGATGATTCAATTAGAGAGTTATATTCAGTTGTGTTGAAAAATAACTATCAATAGTGGGGGGGGGAAGATGATCCATATAGGGAGGAATTGTAGGGAGTAGGATTTATTTCTAAAATTATATCTATAGATAAGTCAAGGAACCTACTACAGAGGATTAGTGCAAATGCAATCAAGTTCTAATAATGCAAGGAATTTTCCACAATGTGAGTCAATGCTCATTGGTGACTAGGTAGCTGCAAATAGTTATCATTATATTCAATTACAATTTGAGTTGGATTCTAAAGTCTCTAATTTCATTTATTGATGGTCCTCCTTGTGTCCTTACATCTCTTAATTTCGTTGTGGTATGATTGGAATGGTTTAAAAAATAAACCATATCATTGAGTAAAATAGACACACACATGTCACTACATGTCATTGTGCATACTATGTATTTTTATACAATTATAAGTGATCAATATGATGTGTGCCAACTAAAAAGCCTAACAGGCGTGATGAATTTATTTTTAGCATGGAAATCAAAATGAACAATCATAAAACATCAATAAACTTGTGACATAGAGTAAAAAACACAATAAAATATTCTATTCCAACATTGTCTATTTAGTGCAACATACTACTAATATTTCATAATTTTCAGAGATGATGGATTTCATGAAGATTCCGTCAAGCAAAGTTACTGACTTGAAGATAAGATGGTCAGTGCAACTATTTAATATAAATAGGCTAAATTTTGGTAACTAAAACAAGTTTGAAAATCACTAGAAACACCAACCCCACATCATTTTATTTTAAATAGGCTAAATTTAGGTAATTAAAAAAAGTTTGAAAATCACTAGAAACACTACCCCAACATCATTTTACTTCCAGTTGTATAAGAGAATATTGAATACAATTATGAGTACTTCCATTTAAATTGACAATACATAAAATAACAAACAAGATTCATGCTTTTAAAAGCTATATCCATTATTAAATTTAAGATATGACAAGAATGGCTCATAATTTTGAAGGCTATATCCATCACCAACTATAAGATAAGATTTAATGAGCTGAGAAAAATATTGTCTTCATATAACATGTAAGTGTCATATTACTTATAACTCATGCATATTGTATCCTATTGTGCATAAATTAATTTCATAACTTCAATCTGGGTAATTATTTACATTTAATTTGTCAAATATGTAGAAGTTGCATTACACTAGTTGAAATCCACACACGAATAAAATATGAGAAATATGGCAGGGGGATGAGTAAGCACTTTCACACTAGTTTAAAATTCCCCCTTGGTTGGTGAAGAACCAATTCAATGATATTTTTGTGGGGTTTTAAGTTAATAACCGAGGATAAAGAAATGTTAGTCTCTTAAATGACTCGAGAAGGATATTTAGAATGTTATGTAGAAGTTACATTTCATGTAGCTATATCTACCCTGACGTAACTATAATATTCCAACTCCATTTTTTTTATATATAAGTTACATTTCATGTAGCTATAGAAGTTACATTTACGTGTTTTAGGTAGAAGTTATATTTTGCATAGCTATAGATACCATCACATAACTATAATATTCCAGATCCATTTTTTTCACACTTTTCAACAATTTAAAGATTTGTCTATTTTACTGTGATTATGTAATTAAATAGTTTATATTGTTTAAGACATCTCCTATTGCAACATTTTGAATTCTTAAGTGGGATGTTGGGTAGTTTTTTTCTACTACGATAAATCATGTTTTAAGTAGATGGAGTTTTATAATTCACCCAAGAGACTTTAGGAGAAACCTTGAACTACATGCTTATTTCCATTATACATCTAATATTTGCAACATTTTCCACCTAAATAGCCCAATAGACCATGTTGAACATGAAGCAAGTACCTCAAATATTAGAGAATATTAGTTATTCTATTTCTCGAGGGGGATAGATCCATAGAACATAATGAAGACTATCATAAATGGCTTTTGTCAAGTTCTAAATAATGAAATCCCACTAGAGTTTGCTACTAACATAAATTGATTGATGAATTTAAGGATTTAAGGTAGTGTTGAATAGGTGTTGCAAGGTATCTCTATCACACTATCTATCTACATGATTCTAATGCCATGAGATGTTGTCTCAATACCACTATTGTCCAATAATGGGTTCTAGATGTAGATAGCTTTCTCGTCTCCTACAGGTAAATCGTGTCATTATATTTGTATGAAATCTCAGAATGTGTTCAAACTTTGTCTCAGATAAGGAAATATGTATGTACTCTTGAATTTATCCATGTTGTAATAAGATCAAGAATAAAATTGCCATTGCAAATAATTGGGATCTACCATGTAAGTTTACTTTACTACATGAAATTCTTGTTTTATTAGATCCCAACTAGTTAGGGTTGAATTTATTTTTGTTGTAATGAGAATAAGAATAAAGTTGTCATTTTAATGACTGAAATATACAATATAAGATTTATTCAATACATGAAATTGTTTATTTTTTAGAGCCAAATTTATTAGGATTATGAATATTCCTCTTTCATGAAAATATTTATGAATGTTATATTGTTTCTCAAAGAATTATATATGAAAAAAAGGTGGAAAATAAATTATATGCAGTTGACTGGTTTCTGTTTTAAAATGTGCATAGGGAGTATAAAATCATTTTCAATTGCATTAAAATTTTTTGGAGCACCCACTAAAGTGCCTCATTTTCCTATTAGTTAATTTCATTTCTACTATCCCAATGCTTCTAGAAGTCCTTCTCCAAAGTGATCTCTTAACTGTCCTAGAGGGAAATTGATTACTTGATTGGAACCCATGGATTATAATTTTATTAGGATGAAGGGAAAAGAAAGCTTCATATTCTCCATATCCTTTCTTCTTAATTGATACGGAAATCACTCAAGCATTTGTTAGGATTTTGAGACCATTTTGAAAGATTTTTTCTTTTTCTTTTTTTGAAAGTTATGTTTTCAATTAAAGAAATTAAATAAAAGGTGAAAATGATGGAATTGAAGGATTTTCTATTTTACTACCTAATAACGCTTTGCTAATATGAAGGGATTCATATTTTGTTGACTCAATATTAGTCACATTTGACTTGCTAACATTTATTTTGATTTCATTTTTATCGTGTTTATATTGATATCCTTGAAGTTGGTGATCTACTATGTGTATAATAGGAAGTATTAACTACTAAGCACTCTCAAACGTGATATTGGTGGATGACAAACTTTAAATTTTCCTACTTGACAGACTAGTATAAAATGACTAAATAGTTACTAAAAAACAATTAAAATTTGCATATAAATGACCGTTTTTGAGTCAGTGATCAATAGTAGCTAATTTACAATATCTTATAATGTGACCAACTTTTATTCATTTTTAGCTTAGTCATTAACTGGTTTCCTCAATTTTACCATATAGTGGTATATTTAGTGATAAATTTGGTCATTAATTTTTCATTGGTTTAGTCATTAATTGACACAATTAGTGACCAAGTATATAACAAAATATATGACTATATGAATCCTCAAAAAAACCAACTAGTGACCAAAGAAATATGACCAAAACATTGGTCATGTTATAAGGTACTGTAAATTAGCTACTAATAGTCATATATATTCAAAGTTTAGTCATCATTTAAAACCAATTAATTACCAAGGAAATATGACTAAATTTTAGTCGTGTTATAAGATGTTGCAAATTAGCTACTAGTACTCATATATATGAAAATTGTAGTCATCATTTAATAATAAAAAAATTATCATTTGCACTAGTCATTTATTTTTTTGGTATTTTCATATTCATTATATAAATGATTGATTTAGTAGTTTCTACTCATTTCATTTAATTTCATTCATAGTCATTATAAATGACTAATTTAGCCATAGATTCATTTTATTTGTGTTCATCATTAATTAATATAGAATACTAATTTAGTAATTATAGATTGATTTTATGTGTTTATTATTAATCACCGTAAATTAATTAGTATGATTTTGTGACTAAATTTTAAGAAAATGAAATACAATGTGCATGTTTATCTATTATGATAACGCAAAGTTACATATGTTAATTACAAGACTAAATAATATCAAGTGCAAATAGAAATAATTTCAACCATGTAAATTTTATCATATAAAATATTAAGTATTACATTATGAGTTTCTAACCTAATATGGGTTGGACTATAATTTACACATGAAATAATGTTTCATTATTTCAAAACATTATCACTATGTTTCCAAAGCATTCCAAGTCAATTCACCAACTCTGAAGGCTTGATCATCTGTCTCTATGAGTGTGTCTTATGCAAGATATTGTCTGTAAAGGTATCACTAGACAGATTCTCTTCTGTCTCTCATCTTGCATTTGTGGCTCTAGTGTTATTGTCCTGTTCTTTCTTTAATTGTTGCTTCTTACCATCAATATTGAGTTCCTCTCGTGAAAGTGAAAGAAGATACAATGCAGAGTATAAGACATGAAAGACAATGAATACTTGAATATAAACTAAAGAGAATATAAAATATTTATATCACATATACCTCAACATTTGATAGTGGCCGCTATGTGGCCAGATGACCTGTATAAACAAAGTAAATAAAATGCCACCATAGGAAATAAAATTAGAAGGGGATTCATCATGCATGCTAGGATTTTTTGTGTGTGCACACATCATATTTCTCACTTCTAATTGTATAAAAAGAAAAGAGTATGCACAATGACATGTAGTGACATGTGAGTGTCTATTTGACTCAATGATATGCTTTATTTTTTAACCCATTCCAATCCTACCACAATGAAATTAAGAGAGATAACGGCACAAGAAGGACTATAAATAAATGAAATTAGAGACTTTAGAATGAAACTCAATTGTACCTAAATGTAATGATAAGTATTTGCATCTTCCTCGTCATTAATTAGCATCAAATCACATTGTAAAAAATTCCTTGAATTATGATAATTTGGTTGCACCTGCATTAATCCTCTGTAGTATTCCCTTGACTTGTTTATAGATATAATTGTAGAAAACATCCTACTCCTACAATTCTTCCCTATAGGGATCATCTTTGCCCCCCCTATGGATAGTTGTTTTTCAAGGCAACATAATAGAACTCTCCAATTGCATCACCACCTTTCAAAACAATGCTTGAGTATTTCTAGGTGATTGTTGAACCAATATCTACTCAGGTCCATGAAATCCTTGATTTGTCTCCATCACAAAAACCTCTTTTCGTAAAAAAATTATAAATCCCACATCTGCATTCCTTGTCACCCACATACCAGTTCTTTATAGTGGAATACTTTATCATTGCTCCCTCAGTGCAATAGAGATCCACTACTGTGGCATGGAGGTGATTGGTGTCATAAAATGGTATAGTTCATCCTTCAATATATGTCACAGAACTCCTCTCACCTCATAGAACTCCACTCATCTACAAAAATAAGATTCCTCTCAAAATTCCTGGTCTCCATCTCATTCATCCTGAAATAAGTGGATATTTCCATGGGTGAGAAAGTATGTTTGCAATTTTAATATAAGAAGCTATCACTAAAAAAATAAAAATAAAATGCATCATAATAGTTATGATCAAGAGCAAGAACTCTGCCAAGCTACTTCCTAACTAGATAAATATAGTCCTGAATTACCTCTTATAACAAACAAAGGATAACCTCAACTACCTATAGAGTCTACCTATTCATGGTAGCAATGAAAACACTGTTGAAAACAACATCTACAACAACATTGGTCAATCTCTTCTTCTAGTCAAGGGCATGCCCAACTTGTGAAAAGTACCAAGCAGGTTAGGGTCCACCTCATCCAAGCTCCTCTTCTTCTTCTACTATCTATACTTAGGTTCAGAATAATACCAAAGGTCTTCGAAATCGATGGGTGGGTAAAAGTTATCAGACCATTGAGTTCTTCCATTCTTAATCATTGTCTATAAGAATTGAATCTAAATTGCAAAAGCCCTTCATGTTCCTTCTTTTTAGTTGAAATTAACCTAAGATTTGGAGAGTTGTAATGTTTAATGGATCTAAGTATATTCTACCTAAAATATAGTGACATGGTTTAAAACTATAGGCATTGACATTAGAATATAAGGATGAAACATAAAATATTTTATGTTCATGATTACAAGAAATTTCAATTTCATATAACAAATTTTGAGGAAGGTGTAGCATTTGCATCCTACCAGAAAATTTTCTTGCATTACTTGAGCCCTTTTAATTTGTGCATGGTAGAGTTCATTACACAAACAATCAACCACTAAAAAAAGGTGAAAAGAAAAAATAAAATTTCATGCATTCTAACCCTAGAAAAGTTAGGGAGAGCAAACTAATTTGTACAATAAGGACATTCAAAATGCTTACTTGTGCATTGTCTATCATAATCATTAAAGGTTTTATATAATAAGGAAATGCAAAATGATTACTTGTGCATTGTCTTTTGATGAATTTTTGGTCACAATCAAGATTTGAATTATCATAACAATTAAACTCTCAACTCTATATAGAATTTATGATTTTATCATATAAACCCTCAAAATGATTTACCCAGAAGAACAAAAATTATATTTGGTAAAAAGAAAGAACATAGTCCAATTTCATACCCATGTACAAATTATGAAAATATCATAATCATTAAACCCTCAACTCTGATAAAATTTATGCTTTGATCATATAAACCCTCAAAATTATTTACCCATAAGAACAAAAATCCTCTTTAGTAAAAAGGAAGAACATAGTCAAAATTCATAACCATGTACAAATTACCAAAATATCCATGCTCAGTGAGCTTTCCCTTCCTCCATCTAATCGTTAATGCTCTCCTAAGGTATTTCCCATGCAAGCTCCATATGGGGTTCGAATGCCATGAAATCCATAGGTCACATTGATGGTCTTCTTTCCTTTGGAATTTCCACATAGATATAGACAAGACAAAGAAAAATATAGTGCTACAATGTGATGTTGTAATATATGAATATTTTATTTGAAGCCAATGCTAAATTGGAAATGGAAAAGAAAAAAAATATTTATAATAGAAAAATAAAAAAAATAATTATAATATAAAATAAAATATTTTAATTCTAATCGGATTAAATGATATATATTTTAATAAGAATTTGTTATTTTTTGCTAAGACGATAAATTAAAAAGAAGAAGAAGAAGTTAAAATGACATTGGGATGAGTGTAAACATTTAAATAATGAACTCAATTAGTAATAAAAAACTAATTAATAAAAATAATAAAATTTAATTTGATATATTTTTGATTTTGTTATTAACTGTGAATAGGCTTTGTTACAATACCACAAGCCAATGTCATGGCTTATCAATACTACAAGTACAAAACATAACTTATTTCACAACCAAAATATTTTACAACAATATGACAAGATTCTTAACCATGGATATTCACCCCCACATTACAATAGATATTATCAACTTGTAAAAAATAGCCTTTGCTATAATACCATGGGTCAATACCATGGATTATAAATACCACATGCCCAAAAAACATAAATTATTTCACAATCAAATATTTTATAACAATATGACAAGATTGTTAACTCTGGATATTCACCCTCACTTTATCATGGATATTAACTTATAAATCCACTTTGTTACAATACCATGGGCGAATACCATGACTTATCAATGCCACATCAAAAATCCATAACTTATTTCATAGTAAAAATATTTTATTTTAATTTAATTTTACAACATTTGTTTAATTCAATAATATTTTACAATTTGAGATATATCTAAACCCCTATCCTCATGACTACTAAAAATAATATGGGAATTAAGGTTTTAATAAAATTAAGCTAAGATGGATCTTCTCTCTCTCTCTTCTCTCTCTCTCTCTCTCTCTCTCTCTCTTGTATATATATATATTATATATATATATATATATATATAATAATATATATATATATATATATATATATATAATATATCTATACTATATTATATATATATATATATATATATAAAGAATTTGACATAGATCCATTTTAGCTAAGGATCCAATGAGAGAAAGGAAATTGAATAATTATAATAGATTAAATATAGTGCATGATTTTTTAATGTTTTTCATTATTTTATTTTCTTTGACATGATTCATCCAAAATATAGGTTTAATATTTTATGACCAATATCATGGGCCAATACCATGTCTTACCAATACTACAAGTCCAAAATAGATAACCTATTTCATAACTAAAATATTTTACAACAATATGACAATATTCTTAACTGTGAATATTCACCCCCACATTACGGTAGATATTATTAACTTGTAAAAATAACCTTTGTTACAATACCATGGGTCAATACCATGGATTATGGTGTAACCCAGCCCAAAGGTCTACACTCTACACTTTACACGCGGGAAATAAAAGGTATACATGGAAAGTAAAAATCTCGAACTGTGATCGTCCACGGGACTTTAGGTTAGGTTGGTAGCTGGAGAGTTAATGCCTACATTGAATGTTTTGTACTCCGCCTCGAAACTTACCCCGCTCGCCCTGCATGCCTTAACCCTTATTCCTTATGGAAATTTCTGGATTTTTCATCCGTTATCTCCACGCTGAGGTTTTATGCTCTGGTCGAGGGTTTCTTGGTTCCTTTTTGTGGAACGCTGTTTGCTCTACTTCGTTGGTATGTTCAACTCTCTGTGCGGGAAAAAACTCGGTCCCTCCTCTATTCGACCTACTTGCACTGTAATGGAGATGGCATATGAGTTTAATGGTTATTCGGCTCGGTTCCGTGGTTCAATCTTGGTAAGTATTTATGTTCCTTCCTCCCATGCATGGCGTATTCTTTAAGGTATTTGCTCAATGTTTGTTGCTGGTTGCAATATCTTGCTGTTCTGTGTGCATCTTCGTGGTTTTTGGGTTGAGGTTTTATATCTGTTTCTGGAAATCACTGTGATTTTACTATGTCTCTTGGACCCTTGTTATCTCTGGTTCGAATCTGGTTAAGTCTTGTTCGCTTGCTGTTGTTTTGGACTCTCACAATGCAGCACTGTATTTGTCTCGAGCACAGGACCTCTCGGATGCTCGTTCTTCGTTCAGAACAGGTAATACCTCCTGTCCTTGTTTCAATCTTGCTCAGATTCTGCTATTGGAACTAACCCACTTTGGTTCCTTTGGTCTACAGTCAGTCGATTTACTCAGAATGTCACACGGTCGTCTTCGACTTCGTTCTCCCAGGTAATTTTACTGTTCGGTTATTTTTTTTTCAAGCATTCGCATTTTTACTTGTAGTTCTCCTCTTTACCTTATTGTAACACAAATGGTTTGGTGATTGCAGGTCGCTGTCGACAACCTGGGCGTGCGTAACCTCCAGTCCTTAACTTGTACAGTTTCGCTTGTTTCTGGGTAGGCCTGAATCTCAAATTTCTGGTTGTAGTTTGCTTGATAATACGGTTCTATAGACTTGCTTAGGTCTTTTGGTTGCCTTAAGAAGTCTAGTCCTGTTGTATTCCTTTCGGTCACTCTTGTGTTAAGTTTTGAAGGAGGTGGAAGTCACCGTTGGTCGGTTTCTGTTAAACCCTAGTCCAGGGTTTTCTGGTGTGGGAGGTTTTTTGACTATACATTGTATTTCGCTCTATATACATTAGTGGAATTTTCTTTTCATGGAGTTGTTTAGGCTTTACAATAGTCAATTGTATTTACATTCTTCAATTTTCGAAAACGGAATTTATGAAAGGAAAAATACACAAGGGTGTTACCTTTTTTTTGTAATTGTGCCCCGCCTCTATTCTGTAGTTGCTCTTTGATTTCGAATGCTGGAAATGTTTGGCTCCTGTACGCGACTTCTTCCTCTTGGACTTCTGGAGGTTATATGCCTGGATTATCATTTGTCTGTGTGCGAAATGGATATTAAATAAATGTATGGTTGTCTTTCATTTGTGACTGTAAGTTACCGAGACTTCATCCGGTTGTTTAATATTTGATTGTGATTCGTATTTGAATACATACAACAACAATTTGAGAGATATTAATTGTATGGTAGTTTATCAGGCCATAAAGAAAGGTTTCATTTAGGCAAACAGTAGGAAAGATAATACAGATGGACAAATAGTTTCTTTGAATGCTTCTGACTATCTTTATTTCTCTTCTCCTATAATTCAACTGAACCCCTCTCTGTTACATTTGATTTTTTTATCTATCTCTATTTTCAGTTGATTTTTGCAGTTAATCCAACTGTCATACAGATATGTTGTTTGCTGTTAATAACTATAATTGCTTGACATTTCAAGACTTGGAGGTACATTTGGTCCTTATTTCCCTAACTTAACGGACCATTTCTTAACTAATAACCGAGCTACAGTAATTCTAATTGAAGTAAAAGAAATGTCTGAATTCACTGATTTTGTAAAACAAGTTAAAAGAAAAATAATTACAGTAAAAAAATTAAATAGTTCAATCGATCAATAGCCTTTGAACCTGGTTGAGATTTGCCCAATTATGGTGAGTTGGTTGCTCCTGCATCAGGCTCCCTGGGTAAAAGAGATCATGACTCCGGTTCATGAGCTCCTCGACTGACGTTCCTGTTTGTCCAATCTGCCTGGCGTCAAGCCATGAGCTGTCCTCAATCGGACGGTTCTTCCACTTGACCAGGTACTGAAAATAATTTTTCCGCCGAGTACGTCTAACTACCTGAGTTTCAAGGATGCCTTCGATCTCATGGGGTTGGACATAAGGCATCTGTCTTTTCCAGGTTTCTCCGTCTTCCTGGGTGTTCCGCGTGGATTGTTCGGGTCCATCTTTCTTCTCCTCCGCCAGATCGTCTGTGTACGGAAACAGATCTGCCACATTGAAGATAGGTGAAATGCCTCTTCCGGGTGGTAGTTGTATTTCGTAGGCATTTGTCGAAAATTTTTGCAAGATCTTACAAGGTCCTATCTTTTCGTAATTTAGTTTATTGTATGTACCCTTAGGGAAATGTTCCTTATGCAAGTGTTCCACGACTTCGTCCCCCACCTCAAAATGAACTTCTCTTCTCTTTCGATCTGCATGTTGTTTATATTTTGAGTTGCTATCCTGTAATTTTGCCTTCACCTGTTCGTGTAAATCCCTCATTGCATTAGTGAAATATTCTCCATCCGCACTCCGTCGTTCCTGTAAACCAAGATCCTGAAGTTCATGCACTCCACGAGGGTGCATGCGATATAGGATCTGAAAGGGACTGAGACATGTGTTACGATTCAGGGAATCATTGTAAGCAAACTCTGCTTGCGCTAGCACTCGGTCCCACATCCGTGAATTTTCCCCGACTAAGCTGCGTAGCAGGTTTCCCAAACTCCTATTCACAACCTATGTCTGCCCGTCGGTTTGCGGGTGATAAGAAGAACTGTGGCTTAATTGGGTGTTCATTTTTTCCATAAGGTACGCCAAAAATGTCCTGTGAACTTCACGTCTTTGTCTGATAAGATGGTTGTTGGTAACCCGTGTAACTTGACAATCTCATTAAAAAACAAGTGGGCCACGTGAGTGACGTCACTAGTTTTCCGACAAGGTATGAAATGTGCCATTTTTTAGAAACGATCCACCACTACCATCACTAGATCATATCCTTTCTGCGTTTTTGGCAGTCCTAAAACAAAATCTAGACTAACAGAATCCCATGGTCTACCTGCAACAGGTAATGGCGTATATAATCCTATGCTTTGGCTGTGTCCCTTCGCTAATTGACACACCTTACACTTAGTCACAAAACGTTGTACATCTCGTCGCATTCTTGGCCAAAAATAGAAATGACTAAGTTGCTCGAGGGTCTTATCTATACTGAAGTGTCCAGCCAAACCCCCACTGTGTTTTTCGCGAATAATATTCTCCTTCATGGAGCAGTTGGGGATACACAGTTGTCCTCCCTTAAATAGCAATTTTTCCTGTATATTGTAATCTAAACAAGGACTATTACCCCTTATCAAAGGGTTCTGGCACGCCTCATAGGCTTCTCCGAAATCTGTATCTGTTTTGTAAAGATCTCATAAATGTTCAAAACCCAAAACCTGTACAACACTCTCCTACAAAAGTAGAGCCTTTCTACTTAATGCGTCGACCACCTTGTTTGCTTGTCCACTAATATGTTTCAGCAAAAAATTAAAACTCTGCAAGTACTCCACCCATTTGGCATGTTTATGATTGAGTTTGTGTTGCTGCATTACATATTGCAATGCAGAATTATCTGAAAACAGCACGAACTCGTTCCCTAACAAATAATGCCTCCAGTGTCATAAAGCCTGTACCACTGCATAAAATTCTTTGTCATATGAGGAGTACTTCTGCCTACTCTCATTCAGTTTTTCGCTGAAAAATGCCACAGGTCTGTCCTCTTGACTGAGTACAGCCCCGTCGCTGTTCCACTAGCATCACAATGTACCTGAAATAATTTCTGAAAATCTGGTAGCCTGAGAATCGGTCTTTCCGTAATCTTCTTTTTCAATAGTTGAAAACTTTTTTCTGCTACTTATGTCCATCGAAAAGGTTGGTTGGCCTTTTTGATGGTTTCTAACATAGGATCACAAATCCCGCTAGAATTCTTAATAAACTTTCTATAGAAACTTGCCAATCCATGGAAACTACGTACCTCAAACATGTTTTTCGGTGACGACCAATTTATTATTGTTGTTACCTTTTCCGGATCCATCTTTAGTTCGTTTTCTGCTATCACAAATCCCAAATAAATTAATTCTCTCTGCAAAAATGTACATTTCTTCAAATTTATTAGTAACTTGTTCTGCTGTAGCTTTTCCAACACTTTGCGCACATGCCAGAAGTGTTCTTCTTTCGTCTTACTGAAAATAAGGATTGCATCTAAATAAACGATTACAAATTTCCCAATATACTCCTTCAACATCTCATTCATGAGTCTCATGAATGTGCTAGGTGCATTGCTCAACCTGAATGGCATGACCACCCATTCATATAATCCTTCATTTGTTTTAAAAGTCGTTTTCCACTCGTCTCCTTCTCGTATCTGAATCTGGTGATATCTTCTTTTCAAGTCTATTTTAGAGAAGTAAGCTGCCCCACTTAAACAGTCCATCATATCATCCATACGCGGTAACGAAAATCTGTACTGGATGGTGATTTTATTGATGGCCCTTGAATCGGTGCACATCTACCACTCTCCTCCCTTCTTGGGGGCGAGGACTGTTGGCAGAGCACATGGGCTCAAGCTTTCCCTTATTAAACCTTTGTCTAATAGTTCTTGCACCTGTTTTTGGATTTCCTCATTATATTTGGGGCTCATTCGATAGGCTGCTTTATTTGGTAAGTTGGCTCCGGGTAAAGTCAATATGGTGACTGATACTCCGCTAGGGGGGTAACTTGTCTCGCAAGTCGTCCACTACTATATCCGTAAATTCTTCCAACATTCACTGTATTTCCATGGGTAAATCTGTTATCTCTATATGTAAGAGAACTGTCCTTGTTTTTTTGACTACAGCATAACTTATTGCGTTGTTCTCAACCTGTTTTAAAAACTGCTTCCCGCTCACTAGCAATGCTTTGGTTTCGTTTGCTTCAATTGTTTCCTTCTCTTCTTTGATAGGCACAAGGGTATGCCTGACCCCGTCTTTCTCGAATTTATAGCAATTCATCACTCCATCATGTGTCACCTTCCTATCATATTGCCAAGGCCTGCCCAACAATATGTGACATACATCCATTGGCATGATGTCACAAATAATTTTATCCTTATATCGTCCTATTTTAAATTCAACCTCACTTTGCTCGTCTACCAGTAATTGGTGCCCATTTTGTAACCATGAAACTCTATACGGACTGGGGTTCTTTAAACTCTTCAGCCCCAACTTTTCCACCATTTCTGTGGATACCAAATTGTTCGTACTTCCACTATCGATTATCATCTTACAACACTTACCCTGTGATTTGCAGATTGGCCTAAACAGATCTTTCCGTTGCGTCTGTTCGACACTCTCATCAACTTGCTTCAATAGTACCTTATGCAGCACTAAAGCTTCCCCCGTTTCTGGGGCATTCTCTGCCTCTTGAGAGGGTGCTGCTGTTTCCTCCGGTTGTGCCACATACGCACCTCGCTGTCCAGCTGAATCTGTTTATGGGCACTCAAATGAACGGTGCCCCCACTTGTGCCATCTATAGCATTGATAACCAGTTCCCCTTCCTCGACCATTTCCTCTGCCGCGTTGGAATGATCTGCGACCTCTCACTCCGTCTCCTTTTTCTGTTTTTCCCGAAGTCCTCGAACAACTGGCTTCCTCACTGTTGCTGGCAGTCCGGCCCCTGCCATAAGACTGGTCTCTCCCTCTGGCAGACCCTCGTCCTCTCTGGGCATTCTGTCTTTGGTTAATTTTCTCCTATGCTTTAATTGCGCTCTGGTATGCCTCCTCAGTATTATTTGGAGACAAAATACTTATTTCATCTAAAATATCCATCCTGAGTCCATTAACATATCGGGCTGTCCTTTCTACCTTATCTTCTGTATATCTGGCTTGCAAATTTACTCGGTAAAATTCCTTTGTGTACTCCTTCACAGCCAATCCCTTCTGCCTCAAGTTTTGTACCTGTCTATGTAATGCGATTTGATAATCTCTTGGCAGAAATCTGCCCTTCAATTTGGCTACCATCCTCGTCCAAGTTTTAATCGGTGTTTTGCTCAACCTTTTCCTCTCATTCTGGACACTATCCCACCACAGAGCTGCGTGTCCTTTCAGCTTTGTTGCTGCAAATTTGACTCTACAGTTTTCACTAACTGCCTCACATTCAAAATACTTGTCCATCTCACTAATCCAATCTAACACAACATCAATAGGCAAACTACCATCGCATGTCAGGAGTTTTGGTTTTGGTCTGTTGTTCGATAACAAGACAAACTTCAGCAATTTCACTTCTGCTGATTAATCTTCAGGTCCATCTGCTGCCACTTCTACTTCTTCTTCACTCACATCACCCATTTCTGGATCTCTTCGTCTGCCTTCCTCTACTGCTTCCAAACGAGCAGTAAGAACTCTGAGTTCTTCTCGTAATGCCTCATCTGCCATTCTACGAGCACCTCGGCCTCGTCCTCGTCTACCTATGTCCATTTTTTTTTTAAAATCTCTTTAACTTCAAGCTCTGATACCACTCTGGTGTAACCCAGCCCAAAGGTCTACACTTTACACTTTACACACGAGAAAGAAAAGGTATACGCGGCAAATAAAAATCTCGAATTGTGATTGTCCGTGGGACTTTAGGTTAGGTTGGTAGCTGGGGAGTTAATGCCTGCATTGAATGTTCTGTACTCCGCCTCGAAACTACTCCCACTCACCCTTCGTGCCTTAACCCTTATTCCTTATGGCAATTTCTGGATTGTTCATCCGTTATCTCCGTGCTGAGGTTTTCTGCTCTGGTCGAGGGTTTCTTGGTTCCTTTTTGTGGAACATTGTTTGCTCTACTCCGTTGGTATGTTCAACTCTCTGTGCGGGACAAAACTTGGTCCCTCCTCTCTTCGACCTGCTTGCACTGTAATCGAGATGGTGTTTGAATTTAATGGTTATTCGGCTCGGTTCCATGGTTCAATCTTGGTAAGTATTTATGTTCCTTCCTCCCATGCATGCGCGTATTCTTTAAGGTATTTGTTCAATGTTTCTTGCTCGTTGCAATATCTTGTTGTTCTGTGTGCATCTTCGTGGTTTTTGGGTCGAGGTTTTATATCTGTTTCTGGAAATCACTGTGATTTTACTCTGTCTCTTGGACCCTTGTTATTTATGGTTTGAATCTGGTTAATTCTTGTTCGCTTGCTATTGTTTTGGACTCTCACAATGCAGAACTATATTTGTCTCGAGCACAAGACCTCTCGGATGCTTGTTCTTCGTTCAAAACAGGTAATACCTCCTGTCCTTGTTTCAATCTTGCTCAGCTTCTGCTATTGGAACTAACCCACTTTGGTTCCTTTTGTCTACAGTTGGTCAATTTACTCAGAATGTCACACGGTCGTCTTCGGCTTCGTTCTCCCACGTAATTTTATTGTTCGGTTAATTTTTCTTCAAGCATTCGCATTTTTACTTGTAGTTCTCTTGTTTACCTTATTGTAACACAAATGATTTGGTGATTGCAGGTCGCGGTCAGCAACCTGGGCGTGTGTAACCTCCAGTCCTTAACTTGTACAGTTTCGCTTGTTTCTGGGCAGGCCTGAATCTCAAATTTCTGGTTGTAGTTTGCTTGATAATACGGTTCTATAGACTTGCTTAGGTCTTTTGGTCACTGTAAGAAGTCTAGTCATGTTGTATTCCTTTCAGTCACTCCTGTGTTAAGTTTTGAAGGAGGTGGAAGTCACCATTGGTCGATTTCTGTTAAACCCTAGTCCAAGGTTTTCTGGTGTGGGAGGTTTTTCAACTATACATCGTATTTCGCTCTATATACATTAGTGGACTTTGCTTTTCATGGAGTTTTTCTCGCTTTACAATAGTCAATTGTATTTATGTTCTTTGATTTTCGAAAACGAAATTTATGATGTTACCTTTTTTTTGTAATTGTGCCCCGCCTCTGTTCTGTAGTTGCTCTTTGATTTCGAATGCTGGAAATGTTTGGCTCCTGTACGCGACTTCTTCCTCTTGGACTTCTGGAGGTTATATGCCTGGATTATCGTTTGTCTGTGTGCGAAATGGATATTAAATAAATGTATGGTTGTCTTTCGTTTGTGACTGTAAGTTACTGAGACTTCATCCGGTTGTTTAGTATTTGACTGTGATTCGTATTTGAATACATACAACAGCAATTTGATAGATATTAATTGTATGGTATTTTATCAGGCCACAAAGAAAGGTTTCATTTAGGCAAACAGTAGGAAAGATAATACAGATGGACAAATAGTTTCTTTGAATTCTTTTGACTATCTTTATTTCTCTTCTCCTATAATTCAACTGAACCCCTCTTTCTTACATTTGATTTGTTTATCTATCTCTATTTTCAGTTGATTTTTGTAGTTAATCCAACTGTCATAGATTATGGTTACAAAAATGTTGTTTGTCATTAATAACTATAATTGCTTGACATTTCAAGACTTGGAGGAATAGTTGGTCCTTATTTCCCTAATTTAACGGACCATTTCTTAACTAATAACCGAGCTACAATAATTCTAATTGAAGTAAAAGAAATGTCTGAATTCACTGACTTTGTAAAACAAGTTAAAAGAAAATTAATTACAGTAAAAAAATTAAATAGTTCAATCGATCAATAGCCTTTTAACCCGGTTGAGATTTGCCCAATTATGGTGAGATGGATGCTCCTGCATCAGATTATCAATACCAAATGCCCAAAAAACATAAATTATTTCACAATCAAAATATTTTATAACAATACCACATGGCCAAAAAAACATAAATTACATCACAATCAAATATTTTATAACAATATGAGAAGATTGTTAACCATGGATATTCACCCTCGCATTACCATGGATATTAACTTGTAAATCCACTTTGTTGCAATACCATGGGCCAATACCATGGCTTATCAATACCACATGCCAAAAAACCATAACTTATTTCATAGTAAGACTATTTTATTTTAATTTAATTTTACTACTTTTTTTTAATTGAATCTAAAAGGGAAAAGGGGGGGGGGGGTGAGGAGTGAGAGAGGGAAAGGAGGAAGAGGAGAGAAGAGGAGAGAAAGAAAGAGAGAGAGAGAGAGAGAGGAGAGAGAAGAGAGAGAGGTGGAGTTAGAGTGAGAGAGAGGGAGGAAAGAACAAAGAAATAGAGAGATAGAGGTGGAGAAGGGAGGAGTGAGTAGGGAATAGATAGAAGGAGAGTGAGGGAGAGGGAGAGGAGGGAAGAGAAGAAGGGGAGAGGATTAGAGATAGAGGAGAGAAGGGAAGGAGAGATATGGAGACATAGAGATGGAGAAGGATGGGTAGGGGGGAATAGTGATAGAGTTGGACGGAAGAGAGAGAGAGAGAGAGAGAGAGAGTGATTTTGGGGGAGAGATAGAGGGAGGTAGGATGTAAGGGATAGAGAGGAAGGAAGATAGAGATGAGGAGAGAGATATGGAATTGGAGTGGGTAGGAGAGGGGGCGCGCAAGAAAAACATAGAGGGAGAAAGGTGGATAGAGATTGAGGAAGAGACGAGAGATGGAGGGAATAGAGAAAAGGATATATATAGAGAGGGAGAGAAGGGGAAGAGAAAGATAGACAGAGAAGGTGAAGAAAGGGAGAGAGTGTGTGTGCAAGTTTGGTGGTGAGATAGAGAGAGGGAATAAAAAAGAGAAAGGAATGAGAATATAGATATTATATAATACTGTATAACTAACCTAGATCCATATTAACCCTATAACTATCAAGTTCTGAGAGGGATCCAATCTCTCAAGGTGAAAACATTGCCTCAAGTTTTGCATTAGAAAAAAACGTTTGCACCTCAAGATATTGGACCCCTGAGCGCTTGATAGACCCAGGGTTAAGATGGATGTAAGCCAATTAATATGAAATTAAAGTAGTTTTTATTTAATATTATAGTCTTAAAAATTAAGATTTCCTTAAAATTACTAGATCCAATTAGATTCAATGAATATATTTTAAAAAATACATAAAAAAAAATTTTGTTAAAAATATAATTTTAAAATTACAAATAATTAGAGATACATAGTGCAAAGTTTGATCATCTATACATCATGTGAGGATGAAGAAGCATTTAAGGAAGGATAACCTTTCAAACAATATTTAACAACCTTTCGATCCCCTATCACTTGTAAGTTTAGATTGCTTGACACAATTAAGATGACTAACAAAAAAACTGATTCATGTTATTGTAGTACATGTTAGGTAGTTGTATTTTTCTTCCTAGACTAAATTAGGTATTCATGTTAGTAATTTTTACTTGTACTAATTATCTAGTCACATATTTTAACATGTAACTAAATTAGTGATTTATGTTAGTCATTTTTAGTTCGGTCACTTAATATTTCTCATTTTTTGTAGTATTTCACTTGGAAAAGTTGTGGTGACTAGCTTTTTTAGTTGCCTAGTCACTAATTGCTCATTTTCTACTAGTAACACCTTAGTATTACATGATCATGCAACAAAATTTTTAATCAATATTAAAGGAAAGACGATTAATGTGTAGTGTTTCTTGTTTTTTCATATAATTACTGTATTTTCAACCCCAATAATATATTTGAGGTTAATTTCTGGTTTTTACTTGTGGAGCTTGCCTTTGGCTCAAAAAAACGTCGAGGATAAATCTATATTGCATTGGAATTGGATATAATCAAAGAGGAATTCATCAAAATCAATAGAGGACATGGGAGAAATTGATACAATAAGTAGATAACCACTAGAGAAGCACTGAGGCACCACAATTTCTTGTATATCTAGATTCGCTCAAAATTAACTAGTCAGAAAAAGTGCATTTTTTTCTACATATTTTCATGTATACAAAAAAATAGAAATGTAATTTCAAACTAATAATTATATGATAGTCATAATTTATAATTAAATAGTGTAATATGATTAGTATTATAGGAAAAAACTATAGAGTTTGACCATGAGGGGCATTGTGACAATATATGTACACTTCTCATTGTGTTACCCAATCATCTATCAGTGTGTGATATCTATCCAATGAAATATACTCCTAGAGGCAATTGTGAGATTGAAATTTTTTCTTTTAGTGGACAACTGGTGATATATTTTCTTAGGTCTTAGTGTTCTACTTCCCTAAGGTTTTGACACTACTCACAACTAGCACCTCCATTCAACCATGTGAGATACTCATCTTGGAAAGTTGAATCATTTTGTCATCAAAATCCAATATGATGTTGGATCAATCTCATGATCCTAAAAACATAGGTCATAATGGTGAGGAAGTTTTACAATAGGCAAAAGAATATCCAAATTTAAGGAACATGACTCTTTTAGAACAAGAAATAAGGATATTTCTTACAATGTTTTCTGTTTTTCCATTTGTTTTCATAAGTTATCTATTGCGTGATATTTTTAAAATGTAACTTAGTTGATATGATTATGCCTAAGATTTTGTTCAAGGTTGAATACTAAGTTTCTAAGGTGTTATTTTCTATGGTGACGTTTTACTTTTTTGTTTATACAAGTCATCTCGCTCCATAGTGGCCACTATTGAATGTTGAGGTATATGTTGTGTAAATATTTTATAGTCTACTTTATTTTTTATTCAAGTATTCATTGTCTTTCATGTCTTATGCTCTACATTGTATCTTCTTCCATTTTGAGGAGAGGAGCTCAATACTGATGGTAAGAAGCATCAATTGAAGAAAGAGGAGGACAATAACATTGGAGAGACAAATGCAAAATGAGAGAGGGAAGAGAATATGTCTAGTGATACCCTTAGATCCAATATCTTTCTAAGCCACACTCATAGAGACTGATGGTCAAGCCTTCAGAGTTGGTGAATTCACTTGCAATGCTTTGGCAACATAGTGATAATATTTTGAAACAATGAAACAATATTTCATGTGTAAATTGTAGTCCAAGCGATATTATGTTGGAAACTCATATTCTAATACTTGATATTTTATATAATAAAATTTATATGGTTGAAATTATTTTTATTTGCACTTGATATTATTTAGTCTTGTAATTAACATATGTAACTTTGTGTTATCATATTAGATAAATGTGCACATTGTATGGCATTTTTTTTCAATTTAGTCACAAAACCATAGTAACTATTTATGTTGATTAATAATGAACACATAAAATCAATTTAAAACTACTAAATTAGTAGTTTATATTAATTAATGATTAAAACTGATAAAATGAATATATGATTAAACTATTTGTTTATAATTATTATGAATGAAATGAATAGAAATAACTAAATCAGTCATTTATATAATGAATATGAAAATACCAAAAAAAGATAAATGACTATTGCAAATGATAATTTTTTTATTAAAATGATGACTAAATTTTGCATATATACGACTATTAGTAGCTAATTTACAGTATCTTATAATAGGACCAAAATTTAGTCATATTTATTTGGTCATTAATTGGTTTCAACTCATGACTAAAATTTTCATATATATGACTATTAGTAGCTAATTTACAGGATCGTATAACACAACGAACATTTTGGTCATATTTCTTTGGTCATTGATTGGTTTTCTCAAGGATTCATATAGTAATATATTTTGTTGTATATTTGGTTATTAATTGCAACAATTAATGACTAAACCAATCAAAAATTGATGACAAAATTTATGGCTAAATATACTACTAGATGGTAAAATTGAGGAAACCAATTAATGACTAAGCTAAAAATGATTAAAATTTGGTCGCGTTATAAATACTGTAAATTAGTTACTGTTGGTCACTGACTGAAAAATTATCATTTATATGCAAATTTTAGTTGTTTCTTTAGTAATTAATTAGTCATTTTGTACTAGCGAACTGAGATAATATTATACCATTTACTATGGTGTTGAAGGAGTGGCACAAATTCAGGAGGCACTTTGCATAGGCTTCCATCATTTCATTATTGACATTATGGCTCTCACACTAATTTATTGCATGTTGTTGATGATGCCTATGTGAATGTTTGGCTCTGATATGAGTGTGTTGATCTATGATGGCTTATCATTATTGTTGTTCATTACTGTTCTTTCATTACTTATTGTTGATAGAAGCTTTCTCTGATAAGAAGGATAGATATAATCTATTGTCACTATGTAATGTCAATGCTATAGAGATTTGATTGATGGTGCTCGATGGTATTTGATATATTATATTGTTGAGAACCTCATATATGCTACTATGGGAAGTAATCATCTGCTATTGTATGCCATGGATGCCATGTATTAATCGTACACATGTATCTTTATGTATTGGTCATGAAGAGACCCACATTGTAATCATTGTAAAATTTAGCCATGGATGGGTGATTCGATTATTAATGTAAACATGGGTCCATAGAGCCACTATTAACGGATAGGTCATATGTACTTATGGATACCCATGTATTTTATTCATAACACTTTTTATTTACACTGCATATCTCTAGAAGGTCTAGTATATGCTAAGGGGGAGTATAGTCAGTATGGAGATTACAAGGTTTCAATCGCCAAAACACATTTACAGTGTTGAGCATCACATAGGGAGTACTCGTCTCACTTTCTTTCTCCCTTTTCCCATGATTTCAGAGGGGGAAGAAGAGTTGTTGTTTTGCAGGATTTTGACATAAAGTCCAAAGGGGGAGACTGTTGGCATTATGGTTAATATGTTGTCCTTGAGGTGAGCCTAAATATAATATGATGTCAGAATCTATTGTCATTGATTATTACAGAGAATTGTTTAACTGTGGCATATGACGTAAATATTTGTATAGGTATTGTAGAAGATAAGGAAGAGTATTGACAACTTATTCATAAGATGCCTAAAAATGTGAATGTTAAAAAGCATACGCTACGTATTTGTAGGAAAGTATCATACATACACATGTTTTATGAACAAAAGTCACATATGTGACCCTACACCTGGAAAAAAATATCCCATGAGAATTTCCCATGGTTATATCCCATAACTTTTTGTAGCAACATCTATTTGAGCCCATCAATAATTACTGACAGCAAAGCAAATGGATTTTCTTGTCGTATTGAAAACAAAATAGACTATAAATCGAAAAGGATATAGAGTAGTTAGGGCATGCATTTTTTATAACATTTTTAGTGTCAATTAGTTTGGAACAGATGCACACCAAAACACAAGGATTGAGGATTAGATGGGTTTCTAGTTTTGATGCAGATCAAGGGGACAAAATGAGGCAGAGCTAGTTTTATTGTTTGAAGAGACTAACAAAAGTCGATACACAAGTTTCACACCTAATGGAAGTTCTTTTAGTATAATGATTTGTTTGGAATATTAAAGGAGTGTTTGCAGATCTAATAAAAGATTATTTCTAGGGGTATTAGTGATTCAATGAGTATGAATAATAAAGTGATAAACTTATTTTGTTGATTGTCATAAATAAGCTCATCCTATCTTTGGTTTTATAATGACACTACTATGCCTTGTGTTTTCGTATGAATATTAGACATTATTTTGATGGTTCATTTATTGAGGGATTAGATGGTACATTTAGAGATTATTATTTGGGCATGGATTTCTAGTATCTGTATGTGGATTGTGCTATGGAAAGTTTTTTATAGACGTGGACCTACTTGTAAACAATCTCATGTATTATTTGAGGATATTGCAAATATTATAATGCATTATTTTGATGTCATGTCAATAAATTTTTCTTGATGATAGTGTTGCATTCAGAGACTTTTTTTTCTACACATAAGGTTTGACATAGAGTACAATTTGGTTAATCATGATTTAAAACCTATATGAAAGTGTTATACATGAGAAGAGAATGTATATGCAGTTCTCCATAATGAAATTCATGTATATATCCTGACTTGAATATAGACATAATGGTACTACTTATTTATGATAGTGAATGAATTGTTGGCTTCTAATTATCAAGAATGTTTTTATCTATATATTTCATCAAACTTGATGATACGATTGGTTATTAATTGTTGGTTTGGTTGACTTGTTCAATGATTATTGATATTGTAATTTACCGTTGTCATATTGATGATTAAAGAGTTTGATTTGGCATGGCATATCAATAAATTGGTTGCAAAATGATTCGTATCTTCGTATTTAGTATTAAATGTTTCATTTCAAAGTTGTTGAGCATATTGTTGGGTGTAGTTCAAGTTTGAAAATTTGATTAAAGGTGGCATATAGATTTTTATGCTTGATTGAGATAGGTGATTCTAGTATGAAAATCTTGAAATATGGCCTACAGATGCGTTGAGCATTGGATACTTTAGTGACTGAGTGAGAGCTTCCCTCCAATGATAGTTGGTAAACTTGTTGATGGAGGAAGAGCTTCCTTATGGTAGGTATGGGTAAACTTAATTAGGGAGTAGTAGCTTCCCTCCATTTGAAGCTGGAGAAAGTTGATGTGGTAAGATCACATAGATAGCAACCTATGTAATGGTAAGAGTTTTTTCTAGTACAAGATGTAAAATATTTTATCTACAATAAGAAA
Source organism: Pinus taeda (assembly GCA_000404065.3). NCBI lineage: Eukaryota > Viridiplantae > Streptophyta > Pinopsida > Pinales > Pinaceae > Pinus > Pinus taeda. Next base: position 57,207 of record APFE031673615.1, on the reverse strand, counting down.
GAAGACAAATATGACAACAATAATGGTTTTCTCCCAAAATAGGTTTCTAACTAAAGTCTCAATGTCCCTATGTGTTGATGTGATGATTATGTGTTTCATGCTTTATCTACCCTTATGTTAAATACCTCTCATCGTTACTGAATACGCATATATTAAAAACGTAATGAACTGTTGATGATATTTTGGCTTAGATAAATTTGACGAGAGATTTGAAAAATAAGTCATTTTCATATACACAGTTGATAATTATTAAAAGAGAGTACACACACAAGTTTCACTAACATAACTGGTGTATAATTATTTGAATAATCATTTATAAATTAATTGAAATTAAATATTGATTCACCCCCCACCCCACTTTCAATATTTCTAGCAATTCAGATTAGAGAATGTCTCTCCATTAAAGATTACCCACTTGAGATTAGATGAGGGACAATGGGAAGGAATCAGTGTAAGGAAAGGGAACATAAATGTCAAATACCGGTGGCTAATATAAGCATATTAAAAGTAAAATTCTTAGAAAATGACAAACGATTAAGATTTCAAGATATTACCAATATTTTGGATAACCCTCTTAATAGTCAAAGGTATTCGTTCATTAGATTTAGTCTTGGATTTCATGAAATTGTAAAGGGAGAATATTTCTCACAAGCTTGGATGGATAATTTTTAGGTTAACAAAGAAAACTTTGAAAACCCTGGTAAATAATTAATAATTCAACCAAACCAACAACCAAGAAAAGTGAACTTTCAAAGGAAATTATTTTCTCCCAACAATAGAAATTACAATCCATTCTGTACTTTGGGCAATGAAATTGAATATTTTATCTGTCATAAATTTGGACACATGTAGCTAATTGCATAAGCATATTATTGATACCTTAGGCAAATAGTCTCCCCACAGGAATATCATTAGTTCCTGTGTACTCAAATTTCTTCAAAGGGTATTATTTTATGTGCAATATATTTGGTCACAAACATATTGATTGCACAAGAGAAATATGAGGTAGGAATATTATGATTCTCTTGATCCTTCTATGGTCACATAGGGTGTTATACATGTAATACATTTTGTCTTGTAGCAAAAGAATGCAGGACCAACTCAATGAATTCATATAGACATCAAGTAGATTTGATCCAAAGTAAGCAACCTCAAAATAATATTTTTTATCAAAAGATCTAAAAAAGATGGATCCATAAGAATTCCTCATATTAAGCAAAAAGAAGAGAAGAAAGTGAATTGTGGCCTTTCTCTATGTGCATTTGAAGATAAAAATAAATGGTACATACATATAAAATGCTCTCATCTCATGTCTAGAAATAAGAGAAAAATTATCTCTCTCAAGAAAAACAAGATTCATAAGGTTATTTTTGGATAATGCACGTGCAAACTTACTAGGAAAGGGTAATGTTGATATTCATCTTAGGAATAGAGAAGCAACCAATGTATTATTGGTTGAAGGGATAAAGTCGAAAATTAAAAGTGTAGCCCAAATAACTTATAAAGGGAACGTAATTTTTATTTACATCAATTGGATGCAAAATTATAGAGGAATATAACGAAAATTTTATAGAAAAAAGATTCAGAAATGCATACAAATTATATGTTCTAAAGAAAAATACAAGGAGAAATAAGAATTAAAGTTCCTCATCTTCATATTCAAAGTAGGGGATGATAGTTCCCACTACATTATATTATATCCTATGCATATTTCTAATAGGGACTATAGAGGTAAATGTGAGGTGCATAGCCTCATGAAGAGTAGATGATAGTAGAAAAATAATGTAATGACTATCTATTCTACAGGATCATTTTTCTTAAATATGTGAATGAACTCAAGGGAAACTATGCATATGTTCTATTTCACTAGTTGAACCTTGAAGATGATTTCATTTGTTTCTAGGTTAACTATTTTAGTGGTGGTTTATGCTACAATTGTTGCATCTCTTAAAATTGTTGTGCTGAAGAAACCATATGGCATGTTCAGTGGGAGATGTGATGAGCAAAAGATAACATCTTATACTTTTACAGACTTATTATGAAGTACAATCACATATGTCATGGTACTTAACTAATAGATTTGTGTATCATTTTATATGGTTTTGAAGGAGTGGCACAAATTAGGGGGTTTCTCCTCATAATATTTCATTAGTTCACTGTTGGAATTCTTGTTCTAACGCAGGTTTATTGTAGATTGTTGATGATGCCTATGTGATTTTTCGATATCATGCGAGTGTGTAGATCTATGGTGTGTTCTTATTATTATTTTTGGTTAGTCATCTTGCATTACTTGTTGCTGATTGTCACGTTATTTGATAAGAAGGATACATATAAATTGTTGTCACTATGTAATATTAATGCTATAGAGAGTTTATTGATGTTTTTGGTTTGAACCTTATATACTATATTGCTCAGAACCTCATATATGTTACTACTAGTAATCATGTAAATACCATATATTAATCATATGCATGTATCTTAATGTATTGGTCATGAAGATACCATTTTTATAAACCTTGTAAAATTCAACCATGTATGGGCTAATGGATTATCAATGTAAACTAGGGTCCATAGAGCCATTCTTTATGGGAGAGGCCATATGTAATTATGGATAAACATGTAGTTTCTTCATAACATTGTGGACTTACATTGCATATTTCTAGGAGGTCCAATATATGCTCAGAGGGAGCATGGTCAGTATGAAAATTCCATGGTTTCAATTAGAATAACATATTTATAGTTTTAAGTGCGATAGGGGGAGTACATTTCTCGCTTGTTTCTGTCCTCTTCCCTTGTGGTGTGCATTTTAGTAAGATATTCACATGGATTTGGTTTGGAACAGGTGCACACCAGAATGCAAGGATTAAAGATCAGATAGGTTTGTAGATATGACATGGATCAAGGAGACAATATGAGGTAGAGCTAGCTTTATTGGTTACAGAGAGTAAAAAAAGTTTATAAATGAGTTTCAGGTCTAATGGAATTTCTTCTAATATACTGATGTGTTTTGTCATAGGAATATTAAAGGAGTGTTTGTAGATTCGATAACAATTTGTTTCCAAGGTAATCTGTGATTCAATGAGTATCACTGCTAAAGTTATAAACCTATGTTGTTGATTGTCATAAAAAATATGAGTCTACTTATGGATTTATAATAATGTTTCCATGTCTCGAGTTTTTTTTTTACCAGTATTACACATTACTGTGATAGTTGAATTGATGATGGATTTGAGGCACATTATAAGATTATTTTTTGGGAACTGATTTCCTGAGACCTTCACGTGGATTCTACTATGAAATGCTTCATATACACACAAATCTACTTCTAAACAATCACATATATATTCTTAGGATATTCTATAGATTATAATGAGTTATTTTGATATCATGTTAGTGAGTATTACTTGATGATGGTGTTATATTCAGGGGCTATGTTTGTTGTAGAGAAGGTTTGACATAACGTATGATTCGAATAGTCATGACTTGATATTTTTACATTAACATTATACATTTTAAGTGCATATATATACTCTAACATGAGTATAGATAGAATGGTATCGCTTGGTTATGACAATGAATGAATTATTTGCTACTAATTGTGAAGGATGTCTTTATCAATATGTTTGGTGAGACTTTATGATGAGATTTTCTAGTAGGTTTTTCTATTGATATTGGTTATGAAATGTTGCTTCAGTTTTCATGTTGAATGATTTATTGATCTGGTATTTGAGAGTTGGAGTATTCAAGAGAAAAGAGTTTGAGTTGCCATGGTATATTAGTGAATTGGTTACAAAAATATTGGAATCTCGCTATTCAATATTTAATCCTTGTTTTTAGAGTGGTTGAGAATATTGTTGGGTGTGGTTCTAGTTTGAAAATTTGATGAAAGGTGACCTACAAGTTTTGATGGTTAATTGAGAGAGGTGGATCGACTATGAAAATTTTGAAACATGGTCCACAAAGTGTTGAGGCTTCGAGCCTTCAATGATGAAATAGGAGCTTCCTTCTAGTGATAGATAGTAAACTTATTGAGGGAGTAGGAACTTTGTTCCATTAGGAGACATTAAAATTGATTATGGAGTGGTAGCTTCCTTCCAGCCGAAGCTAGAGAAACCAAAGGTGGTAGTCTCTCGCGGGTAAGATCTTGTGTACTGGTAAGAGTCTATGACAACAGAGGATGTAAAATATTTTCTTTATAGCAAGAAAGAAGACATAGATGATGACAATGGTGGCTTCCTCCCAAATTGAGTTTCCATCTAAAATCCCAGTGTCCCTTTCTGTTGATGTGTTTATTATGTGTTTCATGGTTTATTTACTCTTATGTTAAACACTACTCGTGCTTTCTAAATATACATAGAATTACAACATAATGTGTTGCTAATGATATACTGGTTTAGATAACTTTTATGAAAATTCTGGAAAATAAGTAATATTCATATACGTGATTTATATTCATTAAATGTGCATACACATGTGAGTTGCAGTAAGAGAAGTAACATATAATTTATTGAATAAGAATTTGGAAATTAATTGAAATTAAATATTGATTTACCCCCCCATCCCCACTCTTAGTACTTCTAACACATGATCAACTTACAATATGATTTTTAACAGAAATAGTTATTAACTAGAATGGTCGAAAATGAATATATGATATATGTAACAAAATAGTACCCATTGACTGAAGGCTTCAAACTATTCTCATTTAAAAAGAATACAAACAAGGCACATTTTCCTTTAACACTAAATTTGCTAGTAGGGTAAGGATCTACATAGCTTCCATGGTAACTAATTTAAAATAGAACGATGGTGTCTCTATCCTTAGTGAGAGAATCCACCACATTCATAAGAAGCAGGTAGGGACTTCAAGAGTATCCAACATATAAAGGAGGAAACAGAAATTGTTAAAGGACTAGAAGGGCTCCAAAATGAGTATAAAGAAAAAGAATTCCAAATATGCCAAAGAATGAGCATACCTGTAAATTTCCAATAGTACCAACATATAATTTTTGGTTCATCAATAGAAAAAATTAACAATGAAGATACAAGAAAATAAATGGTACCCATTATACTTGAGGAAAAAACCCATATTCGAGACATATGTTATTACATGCAACATAATACAAATTCTGTAAAAAAATGTCTACAATTAACAAGTTTCAATAAGCTTAAAAACATTGTGAATGTATACAATTTCTATATAAAGAAAAATAAACCGTATAGATTATTTACATATGTAGCCATAGTAAGATGATTCATGCCAATGTTTACTAGTGGATAATAAAAACCATGGTATGCTATTATTTCAATTCTTAAACTACAATTCCTAAAAATGGCCAAGCAATGAACAAATAATGTAAAGAAAATACAAAATGTTTTTTGATTTGAAACTAATAATATTAAATTTAAGTTTTGTAAGAAAACCCCTACTAAGATGATGGAGAAGCATCCAGCTAAGGGCATCATGACCAGGTGTTGGTCTCAGCCAAGAAGGATATGTTCAAAAACTTTTAATTTCATTTACATTTGATGAATAAAATAGTGTATGGGAATTAGTTTGTTTTATTATTAATTAGTTAAGAAACGTTAGAAACAGTACAGTTAGGTAGTGTCACAACAGTTGCATTGTATTGTCATTTTCTTAGTCCATCTTACAGGTGTCTGTTCATGAACAAAAAGTATAATATTGTAACTCCTACAGTACTTTTGTAACTCCTACAATACAATAAAACCAAACCATATTATCAACTATGTAACTACAAAGGGTAATTGTATGGTAACTGAGAACGGTTTGAGTAACTATTCCAACACAATATAAAAAATGATGGAGGGTCTCAACACATGAGAATAGAAATATAATATAGAGAGTAATTTCTATCATCCGAAACATTTGAGTCCATCTATAACAGTTCTTTGTAATATTCATATATTCATTTACTTCTCTCTTAATCATTGAGTAAGCTAAACTAAGAAAACATTGTGCATTACTATACTTTTCATTTATTTACTTTCCTAAAGAATGGAATGTAGACGGAGAAATCATACAAGTGTTTCTAGCATGAAGGCTGGCAGCAAACATACAAAGTTCATGAATGAAGGCCAAGCACATTACGAACAGTTTGACCAAGAGCGAGAATATAAATGCAGAGCAACAATCCTAGGACAGAGGTAATGAAGTATAACAAAATTCACTGTTAATTCTTTTCATTTCCAACAAACAAATATATTTGTATACATATAACAGTCCTGGGATACCCATTCAAATGGAAAAAGAGCAATACGAACTAGCAAAACCCTAAGGGCGATGGTTTTGGTCATCCACCCTCTAAAAAAGTGGTTTACAATTACAAAATTTCCTTATTACAAATGAGGGTTTGTACAAGACTAACCCAGTTCACATAGCGACAACAGAGAAGCTCAAGTGGATGAGAACTAGGACTCTACCCAGCAAACTAACAGAGGCCAACTATTAAAAGCAAATTGATAATAGTAACATAGCCTACCGGGACAAAGCCGGAGCACTTTAATCAACCACACAAAAGAACGAACCCCCACCTGCGCAAGCAATACAGCGCAACATTATCAGCCAAATGTCAACAGAGTAAAAGGCAAGAAGCAAATGAAGAGTAAGGAATCGAATGTACAATGAAAAAATTGTTTACCTAGAGGTTAGTTGCTTGGGAAGAATGCAAACCCACTGAGCCGTAATCCACGGTGACACCATGAGACGAAGGAGCAGTCTTCGTCGAAACCAGAGAAAGACAAAGAGGGAAAGCAAATCATGGAGAGATAGCATACTTTAAGGGAATTGCGAAGCAAAGGAGGCCACCGTGACTGTGACCTATAGCATGCAACACGGGCAACCAATTAGTCAAATTTATCAACCAGAAGAACCTCAATAAAATGAGAGCAGTGGAGCAGAGACACGTTTAGTGACTGAACAGAAAAATACAATAGTGATTCTCTTACACAAACGAGAAGAACGTTCATACTGTTCCCAAGGAAATGAGCAACGAAGCAACCAAAACAATCGAAGGTGCCACACGAACAAGCGGCATAACCCATAGCTTGCCATAGGCAGAGCTTGTGGCTCACATCCATACATTTGTAGCATGAACCCTCACTTCTAGACCAAACCCTCAGCGTAGCAAAGTTGCAAGAACAAAAATGAAGAAATGACATAGAACACAGGGTTTTGGCATAAACCAAAGAGCAGGAAATAGTAACTGAGGCAAGTACAACCAACACAGTAGAATTAAAGTCCAACATAAATTCCATCCAACACAATCTAGAACCATCCTATGATTAACCCCTAGTCGCAAGTGTTAAGTCCCAAATCATTCCTTAATCATTTAAATGTTGTTTAGCACACTGTTGTATTTTTGTCAAACATTACAGTGTGGAATTGCGGGTTGGTCCCATCATAGTGGTATCAAAGTAGGATTTAGAGTTTTTCCGAGAGATGGAAGTTGGAAGATGAGGATGTTGAAAAGGTGCTCAGAGAGTAGCAGATGGAGGATTGTGAGAGGAAATAAGGATCCTTATGGCCCATTTGGAGGTAGTTGAAGTGGGAAGGAGAGGGGATCTCGAGGTAGGAGATGATAGTGAAGAAGCAGCTGTAGTGAAAACAGATAGATCAGATGAAGAAGGGTTGGAAGTGAGACTATTGAGGTCAGTCCTATCGGTGAGCAGCAAACCTGAACTAGAAATCCAAAACTATGATGGCAACTTATCCACAGAGGTTCTGTTGGACTAGATCAGTGAACTGGATAAATATTTCGAGTCTGAAGAGGTCAGTGAAAATCGGAAGGTTAAGTTCGCCACAACAAAACTGAAGGGACACACAACCTTGTGATGGGACAGTGTTCAAAGAGAGAGAAGGATGATGAACAAGTTTCCAATAAAGAAATGGTTAAGGATGGTGGCCAAGTTGAAAGGCAAATTTCTACCCAAGGATTACCAGATTGCACTGCATCGACAAGTGCAGAATTTGAAGTAGAAAGGGGTGATAGTAAGAGAGTACACTGAAGAATTCTACTTGGTAAATTTAAGAGTTGGTTATATGGAGGACACCTCGGAGAAAACAATAAGGTATGTAAATGGTTGAAGGTTAGAAATATTAGATGAAATAAGCATTCTTTCGCCAAAAGACATAGAAGAATCTTATCAAAGTGCTATGAAAGTAGAGAAGAAGATCACCAGAAAACAAAATGCTAGGAGAGGTCAGGGAACCAATAGAGGAAGAGGATAGTCTTATGGCAGAGGGTGAACTGCCAGCAATAATGAAGAAGGCAGCATTTCCAAAGCTTTTTGAATAGTAGAAAAAGGTGACAACACAAGAGATGGCGAGCCTTATTAGCAAGGAAGACAAAATGGTTGAGGCAGAGGAGCTAAGTATCAATGTTACAGGTGCCACAAGTGGGGACACAGATCTTTTGACTGTCCTAAGGCAGAACAAACTGGACAGAGGGGTGCATATGTCACACAACCAGAGGAAGCAGAGGCACCTCCCCAAGAAGCAAAAAATGTGTCGAAAAAAGGGGAAGCCTTACTTTTGAACAAGGTGTTGTTGAAACCAGCCAAAGAAACAGCTGAGCAAACTCAAAGGAAAGCCTTGTTCTGGATAGTTTGTAAGTCACATGGTAAATGTTGTAAGCTAGTTATCGATAGTGGGAGCACATATAATCTAGTTGCCATGGAGAAGATGGAGAAGTTGGGGTTGAAGTGGTTGAGGCACCCCACTCCTTAAAAGGTATCATGGTTGCAAAAAAGCCATCATTTGTTGGTGGATGAGCAATGCGACCTGGAGTTCCATATCGACAGATATAAGGATAAGGTTATTTTTTATATAATGCCGATGGATGTATGTCATATACTGATAGGTAGGCCATGGCAGTATGAGAGGAAGGTAGTACATGACGGGAAGACACACGGTTATAAGTTTGTCAATGATGGGATCAAGCAGACGCTTGTGCCCATCAAGGAAGGAGAGATAACAGAAAGAAGTAGGATGAGAGTGTTACTAATGAGTGGAAAACAGTTTTTGAAGCAGATTGAAGACAATGAAGTAAGTTATGTTGTTGTAAGAAGAGTGAAGATGGTGCTACTACATACAGAGGTGTCAGATTTGCCTGCAAAAATTCAGAAGATTCTATAGGAGTTCAATGATATAGTAGTGGACGACTTACCAGATAAATTGCCTCCCAAGAAAAGTATAAGTCATCATATTGACTTTATACTTGAAGCAAGTCTATTGAATAAGGCAGCGTATCAGATGGGCCCCAAAGACAATGAGGAGATCAGAAAAAAAGAGCATGAATTGCTAGAAAAAGGGTTGATAAGGGAGAGTTACAGCCCCTGCGTAGTTCCAATAGTTCTCATTCCAAAGAAAGGAGGACAATGGCGAATGTGCACAGATTCGAGGGCCATCAACAAGATTACCATTTGGTATATATTTCCACTGCGAAAGATGGACGACATGAGGGACTGCCTGAGTGGGGCAACATATTTTTCAAAGATTGATTTAAAGAGTGGGTATCATCATATTCGAATCCGAGAAGGGGATGAGTGGAAAACAGACTTCAAAACTAATGAAGGATTGTATGAGTGGCTAGTAATGCCATTCGAACTGAGTAATGCACCCAATACCTTTATGGGATTGATGAACAAAATGCTGAAATAATTCATTGGGAAGTCTGTAATCGTGTACCTCGATGATATATTAATTTTCAGCAACATGAGAGAGGAACACTTTTGACATGTTCGCAAAGTGCTGGAAAAATTGTAGTAGAATAAGTTGTTGATAAATCTAAAACAATGCACTTTTCTACAAAAAGAATTAGTTTATCTAGGTTTTTTTATTGTAGAAAATGAGTTGAAGATGGACCTAGAGAAGATTGCAGCAATTTTCAGCTAGCCATCCCTGAAAATTCTATTTATGGTACATAGTTTTCATGGGATGGGAAGTTTTGACCTCAAATTTATAAGAAATCTCAGTGAAATCTGTGCACCTATGTTGGACACTATAAAGAAGGCAAGTCATCCTTTTTGTTGGACTGAGGTAGCAGAATGGAATTTTCAACTAGTGAAGAAGAAGATCATAGAGAGACCAATCCTGATATTGCTAGATTAAAAAAAAAAAAATCAGGTTCGTTGTGATGCATGTAGTATGGCCATTGGAGCTATACTTAGCTAAGAAGACAAACCTATTATGTTTTCAGCGAGAAGTTGAATGAAAGTAGACAAAAGTATTCATCCTATGACAAGGAATTCTATGTTGTCATCCACGCACTGAAGCATTGGAGACACTATTTGTTGGGGAATGAGTTTGTTTTATTCTCAGATAATTCTGCACTGCAATATGTGATGCAACAACACAAGTTGAATCACAAGCATGCTAAGTGGGTTGAATATTTGCAGAGTTTCACCTTTGTGTTGAAACACATCAGTAGGTTGTCTAACAAGGTGGTGGATGCCTTGAGCAGAAGAGCATTACTCTTATAGGAAAGTATGATACAAGTGCTAGGCTTTGAGCATTTGAAAGACTTGTATCATAGTGACACAGATTCCAAGGAGGCTTGTGAAGTGTGTTAGAATCCTTTGGTGAGAAGCAATAGTTCATGGTTGGACTATAATTTTCAGGAGAAGTTGTTGTGTAGAGTAGGATAGTTATGCATCCCCGATTGCTCAATGAGAGAGAATATCATTCGAGAGAAGCATAGTGGAGTTCTAGCCAGATACTTCGGCATAGAAAAAATATTAGAGCAGCTCAGCCATTTTTATTAATGGCCAAAAATGCAAAGGGATGTGCAGAGATTTGTGACCAGGTGTAAAGTGTGTCAATTGGAAAAAGGATATAGTCAAAATATGACACTGTACATGCCATTGCCCATCCCAAGTAGACTGTGCGACTTAGTCAGCTTGGACTTCATCTTGGGTCTACCAAGGACAGAGCGGGATAATGATTCAGTGACAGTACTAGTGGACCAGTTTTCGATGATGGCACATTTCATCCCTTGCAGAAAAGCTAGCGATGCCACTCACATGGCCCACTTATTCTTTACAGAGATCATCAGGCTACATGGTCTACCTAAGTCCATTCTCTCTGACAAGGATGTGAAGTTTACAGGGAATTTTTGGCACACCGTATGGAAGAAGATGGACATGCAGTTAAGTTTTATCTCTACCTATCACCCGCAGACCGACGGGAAAACAGAGGTGGTAAACAGAAGTCTTGGGAACCTACTATGAAGTTTGATTGATTAAAATTAGCAAATGTGGGATTGATTACTTGCCCACGTGGTGTTCGCTTACAATGACTTGCCCAATCATAGTACGCGTTACAGTCCTTTTAAGATCTTATATGGTATGCATAATCGTAGAGTACACAAACTACGAGATCTAGGATAGCAGTAAAGATGGAGTGCTGATGGGGTGGATTTCGCTAAAGCAATGAATGATTTACACAAGCAGGTGAAAATAAAGTTGTAGGACAATAGTAAAAAATATAAGCAATGAGCAAATTTGAAACAGAGAGAGGTGCAGTTTAATTTAGGGGATGAAGTTCTCGTACATTTATGCAAGGAGCGTTTTCCTAGAGGTGCATATAACAAGCTAAAGTATAAAAATATAGGCCCCTGCAAAGTTCTCCGAAAATTTTCAGAAAAACCTTATGAATTACAGTTGCCACCAGCAATAGGCATCTCGACGATGTTTAATGTAGCAGACCTATTTCCATACACTACTAGTCGAAAGGAAGATAGTACCACATGGCCTACATGGGATACACATGAGGGAAGTGATACTTGGATGAGAGAAATTCCTAATGCTCAGCCGCTTGAGATCAAGAGGATCCTCGACACTCAGGTGGCCAAGAAAACTCTACGGAAAGAGTATTTGCAATATCTAGTCAATTCTAATAATCTTCCTATTAAGGACAGTTCGTGGCTTAATGCTAGACAGATAGAGCAGGCGGGTTATTCAGTTGAGAAGCTTATAGACTAGAGTCATGAAGTTTTCTTACCCTGGGAGCCTAATGCAGGAGCATCCAGCTAAGGGCATCATGAATAGGTGTTTCTCTTAGCTAAGAAGCACAGGTTCAAAAAATTTTAATTTCATTTACATTTGATGAATAAAATAGTGTCTAGGAATTAGTTTATTTTATTATTAACTAGTTAAGAAACATTAGAAATAGTACAGATAGGGTAGTGTCACAACAGTTGCATTGTTTTGTCATTTTCTTAATCCATCTTACAGGTGTCTGTTCATGAACAAAAAGTATAATATTGTAACTCCTATAATACTTTTGTAACTCCTGCAATACAAGACAACTCAACAAGATTATCGACTATGTAACTACAAAGGGTAACTGTATGGTAACCGAGAACAATTTGAGTAACTATTCGAGCACAATATAAAAATCAATGTAATACAACCATGGAGGGGTTGAGCACATGAAAATAGAAATACAATACAGAGAATAATTTCTTTCATCCAAAACATTTGAGTCCATTTGTAATAGTTCTTTGCAATATTCATTTATTTTTCTCTTAATCATTGAGTAAGCTAAACTAAGCAAATATTGTGCATTACTATACTTCTCATTTATTTACTTTCCTAAAGAACAAAATGCAGACAGAGAAATTGGACCAATAACAAATGGAGGCGAAGCACATTACGAATAGTTTGACCAAGAACGAGAATATAAACACTGGGTAACAATCCCGGTATAGAAGTAATGAAGTATAACCAAATTCACTGTTAATTCTTTTCATTTCCAACAACCAAAGATATTTTTATACATATAACAGTCGAGGGATCCCCATTTGAATGAAAAAAGAGCAAGACGAACCAGTAGAACCCTAAGGGTGAGGGTTTTGGTAGGCCACCCTTTAAAAGAGTGGTTCACAATTGCAAAATTGCCAGAATATAAACGAGGGTTTGTACAAGACTAACCCATGTCGCATAGTGACAACAAAGAAGCTCAAGTGGATGAGAACTGGTACTCTGCCTAGCAAATTGATAATGTTAGTAGAGCCTACCTAGACAAAGTTGTAACGATTTCACCAACCACGCCGAATAACGAACCCCCACCTGCACAAGAAAAATAGGGCAACATCATCAGCCAAATATCAATAAAGTAAAAGGTGAGAAGAAAATGAAGATTAAGGAATCGAATGTACAATGAACAAATTGTTTACTTGGAGATTAGTCATGTTGGAAGAATGCAAACCCACTGAGCCACAATCCATGGTGACACCCTGAGACTAAGGAGCAGTCTTCATTAGAACTGGAGAAAGACAAAGAGGGAAAACAAATCACGGAGAGATAGCATACCTGAAGAGCATTGCGAAGCAGAGGAGGCCATCGCGACTGTTACCTATAGCATGCAACATGGGCAACCCATTAATCAAATGTAACAACCAGAAGAACCTCAATAAAATGAGAATAGTGGAGCAGAGACAATTTTACCGACCAAACAGGCAAAGATAGTAGCCATTCTCTTACACAAACGAGAAGAACCTTCATACTGTGCCCAAGGAACTGAGCAACGAAGTCGCCAGAATAACTGAAGCTGCCACACCAACAAGCAGCATAACGCATAGCTTGGCGCACACAGATCCTATGGCTCACCTCTATAAATTTGTAGCATGAACCCTCACTTCTAGACCAAACCCTCAATGTAGCAAAGTTGCAAGAACAAAAATGAAGAAATGAAATAGAAGGCAGGGTTTTGGCGTAAACCAAAGAGCGGGAAACGGTAACCGAGGCAAGTATCCCCAACACAGTAGAGTTAAAGTCCAACATAAATGCCATCCAACATAATCCAAAACCATCCTATGATTAACCCATAATCACAAGTGTTAAGTCCCAAATCATTCCTTAATCATTTAATTGTTGATTAGCGTAGTCTTGTATTTTTGTCAAACATTATAGTGTGTTATTGAGGGCTAGTCCCATCATGAGAGGAGGCGAAAAATGAATCCACATTTACACTTTAAACCTTCATGAAAAAAAAAAAATAGGGTTAGCTCAAAACCCTTGTTTTTATAGTAGACCAAATTATGTTATATACAAAGGAAATGAAGAAAGCACAATATATCTCTTTGAGTAGGAAGGAGAAACAAAGATAATACCCTACAATAATTTTAATTTAAGCTACAATCTATTTAAGAAGGCTCCTTTCCTACAATAAGGACTGAGCAGAGCCTTAACATACTTAAGGAAATACTCCCTACCAATCTTGAAAACTCCAACAAGAACAAGAAATTAGTTAATTAATGATATATGTCAATAACACAAGAAACTAGAGAACTTCGAAAATCAACCTATTACTCTATTGCTAACCAAATACATATGGATTTGTAATGTATCTCCACTAAAGCTGAATGAATTAATCTTCAAGAAGGATGATATTAGAATTATATCTAATCTAATAATGAATGTGAGATAAAAAAAATTGGTTGTAGTGAATTTTGTGACAGAGCCAAAGGTAAATGAACAAGTAAACTGGCGAAGCGAAGGTCATTAAGTCCAAAAAGGAAACCCTAAAATTCTACATCATTCATCTATTACTGCAAAAATATTCAGTGTTGATTCAAAGTTCATTTTTGTTTGATGAGACTTAGTATTCCAACAAGAATGTTGCAACTCCCAAGGCTACCAACTTAATTATCAACCCATGGTACATACAAACTTAAGAGGTGTCTACACTATATGTGTAACATCAAATTTGTCCTTATTTCATTGATCTAATGCAATAAAGTGAATATGATGGTATCAATCCTAAACTAATTTCATAAATGGAAATGATTATCTATTTATAGGAATGGAAATGTTACTCTAATTTGCATAAATTTAAAGGTTAACCTACTTGCATGAATGTAAATGCTATTCTATTTCCAAAATGTAACTGTTGCATCAAAAGGAAACCTAGTCTATGCAATAGAAATAACAATGTTGGAAATGGAAACCCTAGCTTAAGATATCTTAAGCGGATAATTCCCTCTTGCTAACAAGAGTGACCTCCCTAGATCGTAGACAAAAACTAGAAGCAAACAGACAATCATGCTAATTCCTTCCCTAAATCTATCGTTTCTTCAATAATAAGCTAACAAGGTGAGAAATGGAAATTCATACCTTATTATGACATGCTTGATGAAGATCCCCCTTTGTGCTTTAGTGTAACTCCTCCATGCTTGAATCTATACCTTCACACATGGAAACAACAAAGGATCAAAGGCATATGCGACATAAATGATTCAATAATTCAAACTAGTGATCAAGGAGACTAGTAAGAAACATCATTCCAATGGAAAAATATAAATAACATAAACCATCCATGAAATCGATTAATTAATCCATTAAACAATGGAGTGAGAAGAAATGCTTGTTTGTATTAATTTCAAAAACAAAACCGAGCTACAAAACCAGTGCCTTGATGTTTTGAAGCTCCTCCCATTGATCTCAATCCTCTACAAGAATGATAATCTCTCTAACTTGATTAACCCAACAGAAACTTCCTCTTAGCAGCCTCCCTCAATTCCCCGACCTATGAATTGATTAATACGATAAAACGATGTAGTTTGAGATCCTCAGTCAAAGGATGAGATCCACTAAAAGAGTGATGAGTGCTCCTTGAAGAATGGGAATTAGTTCGATAAAAAATTAGGTCAGGATCGAATAAACAGGAGTTCGAGGCTTTCTATTGGGAATTATTTGCCCAACAATGCTTCTAGATCTCACTTTTTATTGATTTACCTCTACAGTGTTTGTTCAGAAAGAGAGCATAGTTCTACGTAGTTTACAGTGGAAGAAAATGCACATGTGTGATTTTTTTTCAGAAAAATTGCACAGATTCTCAAAAACAGGGTTTAGTACCGTGAGATCTAGAAATTATACTTTCTTCAAGCTATAATTTGTTGACTTGCAATGGAGTGTTTCTTGACACTTGGATGGATGCTAAGAGATCCAATTTTGATGATTATTTGTCATGGTGAAAAATGAAGTGTAACAAGGTATATGAAGAAAAACATAATCATTAAATAATTCTTCAATCACTAAATTAAAAATAGTTCTTTTAAACATATTTCATAAGGTACTTCATGAGATAATCATCAAAATCATCATTATGTGCGTCAAGTCATGAATTTGTCCACTAAGAAACAGAGGTGAATAGAAATGGAGAAGAGGAAAGCATTAATAGGTATTTTTGTATTAGTCAATCATGGTTCAAAGCCTATAGGTCATTATTGAACCCTAATCGACAAAAACCGATATTTCAGACCAGATCTAGTCAAGTTTACATGTGCTACATGAGGTGCTACAAGAGGCCAAGTTTTGCTACATGAGTGAGATAACTTGTTGAATTCCCAATTAAATCAAATTAAAATGAGATGGGATTTATTTTCTATTAATTGGTATTTCCTACGACTCCATTCCGAGTTTAATCACTCCAAAACACCCTTGTTAACATGTTCTAAAAATAATGGGAAATTACTATTATAAAAACATAAAATTCAGGAACTAGTGAGCTAGTTAAACTACCAAATGACTAACCTAATCACATGAAAATTATATCGGATAAATTTTGTTATTAACTTCAATTTTCTTATTACCCAATACAGTTGGAAGCAACTCAAATGAATATCATTAACACATTCTAAAAACATAGCAGAAAATTACAACTATTTTGCTACAAAGGACTTCCAAAAATTCTAGATTTGTGAACTAGCAAACAAATCCAAGTAGCTAAATGATGAATATGAATTTTCAAAGATTTTATAAGGATGCATCATGCTTGTGAATTTGTGAAAAACCTACAAAACAACTCACTTCAACCATTTTACCAATATGACTTACAACAAAATAAACATGAGTAGTAAATGTATAAATAAGGGATGCATGTGAAAAAGAAATTCAAAAGAAATAAATAAATTGTCCAATAGGTCTTTGAGGTTCTCAGGATGTCCAATAATAGGGAAAATCATATTCATATGAAGGAAACCAAGGTTTAGAAGCTAAAAATGGCACCAAACTTCATTATTTCAATCAATCCAAGTACATCCCTACTAGAAATGAAAGTGGTGCTGCTAAATAAATCAAATTCTCCACAAGAAGAGTAAGAAAGACATGCATATAGATGAAAACTCATATTGGTACTTATACAAAATGGTGAGGAAACATTATCCTTGAAAGGAGTCAACATTTTTGATCTGAAAATGGAACTCTTAGACTTCTTGCCTAACTTACAAGAACCTCTCGCACTTCCAAAGCTTGTAATTTTCCCAAGTCTTAACGATTAACTAATGCGGAAATAAGAAATTCTTGAAAATATGGGTGTATGCTTATATTTTTTTTTCAGCTGGTGATTTACTTTAAAATCTGTTGTTTGTGTGGATATGGGAAGGTACATAAACTGATACATAAATGCATATAATAGTAGTTAAACCAATAGTAAAAACAAACACATAAGTTAACAATATAATATGGATTTCAGCATGATATCTTGGGCTACATCTCCTGGAGCTCCAACCAACTCAATTAGTCTCTCTAGGATTATGGAAATAGTTATTTTACAAGTGCTACAATTAACTCCAATGTTTTATACAAGAACATTGGGCTCAGAACACCATCTTATCCCTTGGCTCCTGGATCTCTTCGACTTTCTAGCTCTGGCTCTTGGCTATGGCTCTGGCTCTTCATCTAGTTGTGGCTCTAACCTTGGCTCTCGCTCTGTGGCTTGGGCTCTGGTTCTGGCTCTCAGCTCTCGTTTTTGGTGCTTTCTCTGGCTCTTGGCTCTGGTTGTGGCTCGTGACTCTCTCCTCTAGCCTTTCTAAGCTCTTTCGCTCAGCCTTTACGTGCCTCTATGAATCGCTCGACCTCCAAGCAACTCGAACAACAATATGCCACTCTCGTTTGACCTCTCTAGCTTTTCACTCTACCTTTGAGTGACTCCCTAGACTCTCTACGCATTCAGCGTTTTCTTCATTGTTCGCCCTCCAATCTCTAGTGGCTCTGCCGATTACAGTTAGCTCGTCTCTTGTCTTTCTACTTCCAGATCTGCTCTACTCCTTCTTCGACTACTCTCTTTTTATCTCCTTTTACTCTCTGTCTATTACTAGCTTAATGCCAATCCATCTCATGACTATTTCCTTCCTGTCCTATCTCTTCGAATCACTTGCCTCAATCCACTGGAATTCCCTTCTATGCATCATCATCAGTGTAACACTTCACAAATAGGTGGCCACTTGTCTCCACACGAGTTGAGCTAGCTCTTCCTCAAGTGGTTCATTACTTCGGTTACTCTGTGAAATGATTCATCTGCTAACTCAGCAGTCGAATCGGACTTCAACCTTTATGCGTTGAAGCTTATTTTCTCTGTCTAATCCAGTTTCACATCGAGCGCAATTTTAGTTGTTAGATATGGGGCCTCTAGATCGAATGGTTATCGCTCTTATCATGTGGTTGACTTGCTTGGATGTTAGCCTGCAATGAGAGCAATTTTCTCTCTCATATGCCAGACATGTGTCAATCAAGGTATGGAATCGGTGGGTCCTCTGACAAACCCACTTACCGCCCAAAACACCTCCAATATTCTACCGGTTTTAGAGAATGGGACCCACCTTCAGTTTTAGCAATTTTCCCATGATTTCTTAGCTTTCCTTATCATCGAGCGTTTGGGGCTTTTCCATTTTGATGGGTTTTTCCCAATGATGCATGATTGTGCCTCATAAAAAACCTCTGTTTTCTAATTTGGACTTACCAACTACCATTTTTTTGCCACTGCGTGATCTCCATGGGCCTCGCTGAACGTGCTTCGACCGAAGGTCCTCATTGCTCTATGCTAGATGCACATTGTCATTGTTTAGAGGTTATTTTTGATAGGCCTTGACATACAGAAGACTTTGAACTTTGGTATGAGGTTTTACAGAGTTTGGGTAGCTTTAAGAGATTTTAAGGATCCAAATTCGGATCACACATTCCCATTAAAAGAACTTTTGGTCCACCAAAAGACCGATATACTAATCTGAGTAGTAAATGAGAGTAACAAAACCCTCTTCTTTTAGCCTCCATACACATGCCTTTGCATATTGCCTCTTAGCTAAAATCTTTAACCACTTCCCTTCTTGGAGGGGTTGGTCATTTTGGGAATGACTGTTTTCGTGCTTGATTTCATGTAGAACTTCTACTATGAAGTTTACAGAAGCCGGTTTGAAATTCTTTGCCTTGATCCTTGATCCAAGGTGGCTCAAACAAATGTGAAGTACAGCTCCTCCATAAAACATTCATTTGTAGCTATTTGAAAATCTGTCAACAAGAACTATTAACAGCAATAGGCATATAGACAACAACTGCATGGGATAACTCGTGCTTCAACAAAGAAACAAATTTCACATCTTTTGAACCCTTCCATGTCTTATATCTTCATACAAATGATTAGCCAATAAAACACCCCTTTACAACAAATGACCTTCAAGTCAAGCATGTAGGAAAAATACCTTTGGGACTCTTTTCCAAAATATGAAACACTTCATCCTTGTCTCCATTTTGGAAACCAATTTAACTTCTCTCGAGACAACATCACATCTCATGCTTAGGCATGCATTCCATATTTCAACTTTCAATTAAGTACAATGTACTTTCGAAGCTAAAATGAAAATATTTTTGCAGCAATAAAGTGAGTTTCCTACTCAAATTATTTCCATTTACCATTTGGTAACATCCTGCAACTTGCATTTATTCCACAAAGAAATGCAAATAGATGCATCACTAGATATGCAGCCTTAATTGGATAAGAATTCTAACCATTTCTTACCAATCCATGTCAAAGGTCCCTCCTTTGTTTGCACATCAGCATCAATATGTGAATCATCGTGAACAACATCAATCATGGAATCTTTATTTCCATCCCTTCCATTTTCTTTCTGCACCTTCTCCTTCAGCTTTGGTGGAAGCAATCTTGGATTCAAAATCCAACACCTTTCGGCAAGATTCCCTTGCTTATGGTAGTAAGTGCAACACATGTGCATCCTTTTGACAGCATGATTTTCCTTGTCCTATCGACCTTTGGTTGCTTGCTTCTTTATGTGGCCATCCTCTTCCAACATCTAGAAATATAATGGTTATCCAAACCACAAAAGGAACATGAAATTATTTTTCCATGCTTTATAAAATCAAAAGGAATGTTTTTAGACCCATATTTATACCTGCCTCTTTCACCTTTATTGCCTTCATGAGGAGGTGAAGCAAATGAAGGAGTGGATTGCTTTGGAACACCATCACTTTCTTCAAGACTATCAGAGTTTCCATAACGCTTTGGTTCAAGTGTGTGATTCTAAACACCTACATCATGTGAATGATGTTTCAAGCTATTGCATGCCTCCTGAACACAATCCTCACACTTTGGAGGTAGAGGAACTGCAATGAAACTCCCTTTTGGAACTATTTCAATGGCCTTCATGGCAGCTTTGGAACTCTCTCCATAAGATTGTCCATAGCCAAGGCCCAAATACTTAAGCCTTTCCTCAGTGAGTATTGTCACTACAATCCCTTGTTCATGTTTGCCCAATCCTTTTCCTTCATAGCCCATCTTGGACATAGCTTGGAACCTATGCCTTTAGTATGTTTTTCAAAAGAACCAATATCAGCATTCTTAGAAGAATTTGAAGAGAAACATGAATGGTTTACCTCTTCTTCAAGCTAATACTTGGCCAAGGCTTATTTTGCAACAAAGATTTGTGACTCCAACTCATGCATCCTTTTCAGCTTCATACTTGCAATATGAAGTTGCCTCTCCATTTCCTACAATTTGCCAGAAAGCATCTGCTTCTCTTCCTCCATGGAATGCAACTGCTCTCTAATTATGCTCCTCTTCCTACCATCCTCATACATTTCTCTCACCATATCCATCACGGTGGATAAGTCTTGCTTCATGTCTCCATTAAAGGAACTTCAGGAGTAAGAATAACTTGAGAACTCACTTGTAAAAGTTGTCATTTTGAAAATTCATAAAGGAACTTCAAACAAGATTATTAAAGAGCTTACCGAGCAACCTTTTGAAGCAAACCTCTTATGCTTCAAGGATTGCCTTGAGGTCCTTTGGGATAGAAGAATGCCTTAAGCTCTTCTTCCTTCTTGTCCTTCTGGGGCTGAGCTATCAATAACTGTCCCTTCACCTTTGCAAACTAAAACAATAGTCAGTCTGCAACGAAGCATACAATCAATGAGGCGACAAATCCTTAACTATCCAAACACCTTTCACACTACCAATCTTTGGCCCGTCAATCAAGCATTATGTTACAACATTCTTTGAAGGTGGGGCTAATCAACTTTAAGCTTTGATACAACCTGATCTAAAACTTGGGATCTTAGGCTTCTTGTCTAACTTACAAGAACCTCTCCCACTTCCACAGCTTCTAATTTTCCCAAGTCTTAATGTTCAACCAATGTGGAAATAAGAAATTCTTGAAAATATGGGTGTATGCTTGTATTTGTTTTCAGCTAGCTATTTACACTCAAATATGTTGTTTGTGCTTATATGGGAAGGTAGTTAAACTGATACATAAATGCATATAATAGTAGTTAAAGTAGCAGTAAAAAAAAGCAAATAAGGAAATAATATAATATGGAGTTCACCCTGATATATTGGGCTACGTCTCCTTGAGCTCTGATCAACTTGATTAGGCTCTCTAGGATTATGGCAATAGTTCTTTTATAAGTGCTACACTTAAATCCAATGTTTTATACAAGAACATTGGGCTTAGAACAACATCTTATTTCTTGTCTCTTGGAGCTCTTCAACTTTCTAGCTCTGGCTCTTAGCTCTGGCTCTAGCTCTTGTTTTGGCTGTGGCTCTGACTCTGTCTTTGGATCTGTGGCTCGGGCTCTGGTTCTGGCTCTCAGCTCTTGCTTCTACAGCTCACTCTGGCTCTTGGCTCTGGTTGTGGCTCATGGTTCTCTGCTCTACCTTTTCTAAGCTCTTTCGCTTGGCCTTTGCGTGCCTCTGTGAATCGCTCGACCTCCAAACAACTCCAACAATAATATGTTGTTGTCAATTGAGCTCTCTAGATTTTCACTTGACCTCCGAGTGACTCCCAGACTCTCTGCTTATTCAGTGTTTTCTTCATTGTTCTCCCTCCAGTCTCTGGTGGCTCTACCTATTACAGTGAGCTTGGCTATGGTCTTGTTGCTTCCAGGTCTGCTCTATTACTTCTTTAGCTGCTCTCTTTTTCTCTCCTTTTACTCTTTGTCTGTTCATGGCTTAATGCCAATCCATCTCATGACAGTTCTTTTCCTCTCCCGACTCTTTGAATCGCCTGCCTCTATCCATTGGAATTCGCTGCTTTACGTCATCATCATTGTAACACTTCATACAGAGGTGGTCACTTGTCTCCTCACGAGCTCAGCCAACTCTTCCTCAAGCGGTTCATTACTTTGATTAATCTACGAAATGATTCATCCGCCAACTCGACAATCCAATTGGACTTCAACCTTCATGTGCCAAAGCTTATTTTCTCCGTCGAATCCAGTTTCCCATCGGGTGCAATCTTCATCATTAGATCTAGGGCCTCTAGATCCAATGGTATCGCTTTTATCATGCGGTTGACTTGCTCAGACATTAGCTCGTGATGAGAGCGGTTTTCTCTCTCATCCACCAGACACGTGTCAATAAACGTATGAAATTGTTGGGTCCTCTAACAAACCCGCTTACCACCTGAAATGCCTTCGATATTCCACTGGTTTTGGAGCGTGGGACCTGCCATCAGTTTTAGTGCTTTTCCCCCAATTTCTTAGATTTCCTTGTGACCGAGCATTCGGGACTTTTCCATTTCGAGGGCTTTTTCCTAGTGATGTGCAATTGCACTAATCGCGCATCAGAAACAGCCTCCATTTTCTTATCTGGACTTCCCAATTGCCATTTTTGTGCGACTGCGTGGTCTCCATGGGCTGCGGTCACCATGCTTTGACTGAAGGTCCTGATTGCTCTGTGCTAGCTATAAATTGTCGTTGTTCAAAGGTTATTTTTGATAGGCTTCGACATCCACAAGATCTCAAAATTCAGTTTGAGTTTTTACAGAGTTCAGGTAGCTTTAAGAGAGTTTAAGGATCCAAATTCGGATCAATTCTCCTCCAAAATCCCTCAAAAAGTGGATCTGGTTCCCAACCCTAGGAATCTTCATTAAAAGACATGGAACACATTCGTAGAGTTTCTCAACTAGTGAAGCTCCATAATTTACCAATAATTTAATGATATTTAATTAATTTACCATTCAGTATTAGTCGATTCATTAGTATGGAGCAAGTCCCTATATTATCTCATTTAGAATTTACACTATATTCTCTCAATATTCTACAAAAATAAATAATATTAGCAAAATAATATGAAATTATCTCTAAACCTTCCTAAGAACACACTAAATATAAAAATACATTATTAAGTGTAGAAATGGAGATATAAGATTTTCTTCATGCTCCTAGAAAAGGTTAGATGGACCTTGATTTGTGTCTAATTTGCAGTCCCATCACCCTTCCATGCATATCTATGTGAGCCAGGTGGGAAGCCACGTCATGGACCAATAGAAATAACCAATGTAATCATTTCCAGTCCACGTGTTAACATTCCCAAGTTAATACAAGTGTGGGGTAACCTTCGCAGTAATATATAGTTTTCAAACATTGAATGTATAAACCATATGTTAAACATAAATGATGACGAGTCTAATGGGTGCTCTTACGACTTAGCCATGAATGTTTTCATAGTGTATGATCCCATAGATATGGATGTTTATACGTTGGGATTTGATAATAATTATTATGCTAAGGAAAAGAATCCTAGTAATATAGAGGTAAAACGTTTTAATAATAAAATGTTGATGTTGTAGTTAAAATCTTGGAAGATAATATTGAGGTAGGACTAATTATAGAAGAATGAAGAGAGAAGCGTAAAAATTTAATGTATGAATTACATGTCATAGCTATAAAGATAGATTTCTATTAGAATATGTATTACTAATAAGAGACAAAAATAACATTTATACCTAGTTGTATATGCATAATATTGAAATTCAACTTGAGAGATATGCTGGTTAAAATGCCCCATGCTGAAATTCTGAGTAACTATTTTAATTCTCCATGAGCAAAAACAATAAACAAAAGAGTGTCCTAGGAAAAGTGAAGAGAAACCTAAAATATATGAGTTATAGGATGAGCAAGTTTTATGTTAAAACTAAGAAAAAACAATTTGTATCGAAGTAGTACAAAAGAAAAGTTGATCAATGATCAAACAAATATCATGGCATTAAGTGATAGACTTGTGGGTTAGTATATGCGTACCTGAATTTAGTCAACAAGGAATTTATTTTTTATGGTGTGCTTTGGGGTTCATTACACTATATTTGGTTCATTATGAAATTGATGGAGGAGTCTCAGCTTTCCTTGTAATTTCAATATCTATTTTTCACATGCCTTTAACAATAGACATTTTTTTATCAATGGTCAGCAAGAGTTGCAAATTAATCATCTTCTCGCCATTTATCACTTCTTTAAGACTTCTAAATTTGGGAGGTTTATTTTTATGACTTCCATTTAAGATTTTCAACATTTCACTTTGTTGGCATGTTGGCGGTTTTGTTGATGTCACCTAATCGATATCATGAACCATATATATGTATTGATGCATTCCTCATGTATGTCATTTTGTCATTTTATTAAGAAGGTTGTAGAAGTTTATCATGTTGACTCCCGAAGCTGACCTACCAAATGGAGGTGACTTGATATTTGCATAGGGAGACTGCATATGTATGGATATCTTGTCATGTTCATTAGTGACTTGGTATGTGATAAAAAGGTGTTATAGTTGCTAGAGAAGTTATTTAAATAGTTTTATAGAAGTTTTGTGGCTAGAGGATATTATTTATATTATGTCCTGCCATAATCATTATGAAAAAATGTCCTTAATGCAGTTGTAGGTCTCCAACCATTGGCACACAATGTTATTCATGTGAATGTAGTTGATATATGCTATTGTTGCGCTACAATTGTGGCCTAAACTAGAAATTATCCACATTCCTCATGCGTCTTAGATATTGTATTGGTTTTTCAATTGTCTTTTTTGGTATTTTCACAAGAACAACAGAAAAAGGTTCTCACTTCCAGAAGATAGCTAAAGTGAATAATTTGTCTGATTTAGTGAAGTTACTGGAAAGATCAATTTTAGTAGATAAATCTAGATCAAATGAGGTCCTCAAATAGAGTTGCAGGGTGCTCCATCACATGTAGAATTTATTGCTTTAATCATCCTCAAAAATTATAAGTAAGAGAATTCTTTGAGGTTATTTTGATGGTTCTTTTAAGTGAGAAAGGTATCATAGTGTTTTGGAGAGATAATGGTGATACGAGTGAATTTATCAAAGCATATCTTGGTATTGTTATAGCAGAGTGTGCATGGAGTAGTAGAAGTATCATAAACAAATCTTTTGTTATCTATAATACTCATCACAAATGATTAATTGTATGCAATTACAACTAACAAAAAATTTATGGAGTTTACTAATGTGTTTTTGATTGCAAGGAAACATTTTATATGAGTTTATATATATCTATATCTATATCTATATATATATATATATATATATAATATATATATATTATATAATATATATATATTATATCTATATATATATATATCTATCTATATATATATATATATATATATATAATATATATATATATATAATAGATATATTATAATATATGTTTTTGATTAGATTGGTTGTTGTAGTGTGATTGTTTTGGAGGGCATGGCTTAGTGGTTGATTTATTGATTGAGTTTGTGTTGCAGATAATGTTGTATTATTTTGGGAGTTTAATTTTGTGTTTTGAAGAGATTGTTATTGTGATGTTCATTTTTAGTATTTATATCATTCTAGTTTGAAAATGAATGAAACTGAGATCCACATGGAGGAGTAGAGTTAGTGGAATCCAACAAAATTAGTCTAGGAAGTAGTTTTCTCCATAACTCCAGCAATAGCTAGGAGAGGCTTGTTGTTTGTTGAGGCTTCCAACAGATGATTGTATGTAAAGTTATCACTTGAGGAAGATAATTCCTTAATGATAGTAGTTAGCTAAATGTAATGTAATTTCTTAATAGATTATCAAATATTTTGAGTAGTGTGTTAGAATTGTAGCAAGAAAAGTCTTTATTTGACTAGTGCCTTAGTCAAATAGAGAAAATTTGATTTTCCACATCAACAGGATAACTTGGATTGTAGTTAACTAGAGTGACATGGCCTTTTCTACTAGTTAAGTTAGTAATTCTAGTTTCTAGGCTAGAATCAGATTTGTGCAAGAGTTGGTTGCTAAAATCTAGTAATATAGTTGATTTATTGTTAGTTGAGCTTAGTTAACCAAGCTCTAGTCATTAGTTGACTCAGTTGAAGGGAAGTTGAGTAGTTATGACTGATGTTAACTCACTGACCTCTCAATTAACTAGCTAATCAGCTAAATATAGACCTATTCATGCATTCAAATTTCCTATTTGAGTGGATGTAAAAGGCACATTTTTATTTATAATTTTATATTGTTGAGTGTACAATACTTTTTCACTAAGCAGGCGATCAATTCCCCTCAGATTTGCCGAAGGAAATAAGGAATTTTCCTATTCTCTTGGAGCTTGATTCCTCTAGGATTTTGCAAGGAAATAGGAGATTGGTTGAGGCTTAAATTGTCTAAGTGTTGGCCAGAGCAAGTCAGGAAGCCAAAGAATACTTTTATAGTGTAGGGTTTTCTTTAGAGTTGAAGCAATACGTTGTAACTATTTATGTTTCTCATATAAATCAATACAAAATAGTGGATGGGTTTTTCCCAGTTGGGTTCCCTTGCAAAATAATTTTGTTCCTTGTGTTTTTATGGTTGCATGTTTTTGTATGTGTTTCTGTTGTGTGTTTTCCTTTCTGTAGAATAGTAGAAGAAATTTTTTTCTTTTGAATTCAGTTCAATTTCATTAGCAGTAGAAAATTTCTTACAATTTCTACATGGTATCATAGCCTCAGATGACTACAAGTAAAGCATGTTCTAGATATTCTCTCAAAGAAACTATGGTTTGCAGATGATTTTGGTGCAAATTTTCTTCAATGTAGGAATAATTCCCTTTAAAGGATTGAGGTTGGAGTGTGCATTAGAGGGCACCTCGATTTTTTGTGCTTGGAAAGATAGGAAGTAAGTTTTCCTGACTAACAATGGAGTATGGGAATATACTCAAATTAATATTCCAAAACCTGCAACGTTAGATGCATTGTTTTGTCCAACCCTAACCTCTTTATTTATGTAATAATCCTAAGGGGTCTAATGAGAGTCATATTTAGTTAGTTGAGTTAATAAAGCCCATAATAAGTTATCCTCATCAATAATAATTTTAAGTGGTTCTCCCACATTATAGAAATGGAACCAAAATTAGCTATAAACAAGCCATGGTTAATAAATGAATGAGTCAACCCGTGTTATTGAGGTGACCACTGGTAGCTAGGGTTTTCAATTTCATTAAGCTATAAATAGCCTTATATTGTAAGGGAATAATGTATCAAGTCTTATTGTAATCAAGCTATACTCCATTGGAGGTTTCCCCTCAAAGAGGAAAGTGAACATTGTAATATCCTTCTGAATAATAAAATATCTTTGTAGTTTGTCTCAATTCATGTGTTATTTCTTCATCTCTCGAATTTTATTATTCTCTTAGATCGAGTGCATAACAAGTCTATTAGAGAAATTTCCAAGGCCAATTGTACCTGAAACTTTGAGAGATTGTTTTTAGGCTAGAGATGTGTTTCAGTGTCTTTAAACCGTAAGATTTGTCGTTGAGTGCATAAACCTATGGATTTAAGGAGGCATGGATGTAGGAACTGCAAGAGGTGGTCACACTTTTTCGACTCCCTTATAACCATTGTGAGTACCCCTTCAAGTAGTAACACATTAGAGATAACCGCACATGGATTTCACTTTCACGTACCCTCGGGTGCATTAGAATCCCCCTAGGATAATCTAAAACCTCACCTTAGATAAGTCATCGGGCATATTGCTTCTACAAAACACTGATAATAACACTCAGGGAGACTACTTCCACGTAAAATAGGGTAATCAGGTACTATGACTAAGGGCATAGTTGATCCTCCTTAGTTAGCACTCTAAAAGATTGGGTCGAGTACTATTGTTGGGCCTGTACATATATTGTGATCTATAGCACCTAATACTCTATTGTGACTATTGTTCCCACCATATCACCCCCTATCTTATTGTCCTGATCAGATCCAACTATTAGGGTGCATTCGTTGTTGTACAAATTAGATCCTACTGTTTGGATTTTGTTGCCGTAGTACAAATCAGATTCAACGGTTGGTGTTTTCACAACACAGATTAGATTCTTTGTGTAGTGAAGGTTTTGGTCGCCATAGTCCATATCAGATTTCTGCAACAACTTTTACAGTGAAAAAAATTTTGGGTTTCGATTATTGTAGCTCAGGTGAAATTTTCACAAGATATTTGGCAATATCAAGCATTCTAGATTTCTACCATGACAATATCGATTAGCTAGTAGTAAAACTCCTTTCGTAGGGAAAAACAAAGTTTGGGGCCATCACAGGATGCTCACAAAAGAGCTAGCCCATAAACTTTATGCCAACAATATGATCACAATGGTACAATTCCCCTATAAGCCACCAATTTTTGTGCGGTCCCAAATTTCCCCACGTTCATTTAAGTCACCCACATCACTAGACTCGTGATCTTTCCCTATTTTAAAGCATACTACTGTTAAGTAAGCTCAAAATTTGACTAGAGCTCATGTATGTATGGTACCAGGTCTCAAGTTATAGCTGTAGAAAAGGAAGTGGGAAGAATCAAAGCTCTTGAGATAAAATTTGATGGATTCTAGGAATCATTTGACAAACTCACAGACGCATTGAATGTATTGCAGCTGCCTTGTGGATCCATAAGGGAGGAACATATTGTCTATGCAAATGTAGAAGGAGAGTCCAACCATGAAATTCATTTACATGGAGGTCATAAATACTCGACCCATTGGAAACCAAACATGGATACGTAGAAATTTGATGGATCTAACTTGACAATATGGGTGGCACAAATGGAATAATATTTCTTCCTTAGCAATATCTAGGAAGAGGAAGCCAAACTACATGTGGGAGCACTTAACTTGGACCCAGATCGATGACATTGGTGGTAGTGGCATCATAAATTCTATCCAAGGATGTAATGTCCCCTAATGATAATAATAATAATAACAAATAAAGCAATATAACATTAAAAAATAAGAAAATAAATATTAAACAACAATGAAAAGATAATAATGGTAAATAAATAGTAGAAAATAAGAAAAAAGTAATAATAGTAAATAAATACTAAATAATAATGAAAAATAAATAATAGTAAATAGATAATAAATAATGAACATAATATAATAATAATAAATAAATACAATAGTAAATAACATAGTGGAGTTTAAAATAAATAAAAGTAAACTAATGAAATAGTAAAAGCAAGTAAAGTTGACTAAAATTAAAAAAGAATAAAATAAGAAAGAGTTAAATTAAGAGAAATGTAAAAATAGTAAAACTAAGTCAAGTTAACAAAAAATGAAAAGGAATAAAATAAGACACTTATATTAAGAGAAATATTACATTAAGTAAAACTTAAAATAAAGAAATAAAAGTTGCATGTTGACACATGGAATGTGTGCATGCAAACCCCTTTCCGTCTTTTTTTTCTATTTAATGGATGATGAGGAAGATGAGATTCATCCATTCCTTCATCCATTATCTTAGGAGTAAAGAATTGTAAGACAAATGATTCCTTTTCATTAGTATGTTAATTGAGGGCTTGGGGATGGTTAGTTGTAGAAAGATTATGTGCAGCTGAGCCTATGGTTGGGTGGAGAGTCATGCCCAAAAAGTTTGTTATGGTTAACATTATTCAAAGAGAATTCAACTCTGAAAGGACAAGTAAGGAATATCGTCGCTCCATGCAATATGTCCTTTCTCATGTGTTTCGAAATTATATGCTAATTAGTTGAATAGTTGTGTGTTGATTATAAATCGCATAATTCATATAACTAGTTGTATATTTAAATCTATGGGTTGTTACAAAGGAGTCCACCTTGGAACACGTTCTCAAAACTCATATGTGACTAATTCGATTTGGAATCTTATTTTATTGTTCATCCCAACAATATTAGGCATATGGGTATAGTAAGGGACTACATTGTATCCTTTGAAAAATTGGTCATGCAGGTTGAATAACTAGTAGATTCCTTTTACTTAGAATTTTTCATCAGTGGCTTAAAGGAAGATATCCAAGCCCATGTTAGAATGCATCGCCCATCCACTTGGTTGGAAGCATGCAAAAACTCATTAGAGGTACAATTTTCTTTAAATTCCCAATCTAATTATCCAAATTTCATTGCACAGGCACATCCCACACTGCCTATGGGCCCCACACAAAATAGTAACGTTCAAAATGTGTCACCGACAGAAATGGATGAAAGAAGGAAATAAGGACTTTGCTATTATTGTGATGAAAAATTCTCTCTGAGACATAACTGCAAGGAACCAAACTTCTTTCCAATTGACACTTATGAAAATAAATCTCGCAATGAAACTCCAACCAGTGAAGTGACCGAGGAAGAGGGTTAACCCTTAATAACCTCAGACATTGATACTCTAGCTATACTAGATAATATAGCTATCTCACTCCATGCCTTGGCTGACATTTCTTCTTCGTGGCCTCTCAAAATTTGAGGTTATATTAAACATCGAGCAGTAGTGTTGTTGATTGATAATGGCAACACACATAATTTTGTCCATAAGAAACTAGCAGAAAGAGTTCACTATTTTGTTAGCGAAATATCTAATTTCCCTGTCCTTGTTGTTCATGGGCAAACCATGAAATGTGAGTCCACTATGAAAATATTAAGCTTCAAATGGGGGATTATCACCTCAAAACCCATATGTTTGCCATTGAAATGGGTGGTTGTGACATCATCCTTACTGATAAATGGCTCTGGACACTGGGCCCTATCACAATGTACATCCAGGAGTTATATATGATCTATGATAAAAATGACCACACTCACACACTAAGAGGACTCTAGGTAGGTGCTCCTACTATCGTCAACTCCCATTGAATTGAGAAGCTTTCAAAATAGGGGCAGCATGGGATAGTCGCACAATTTAGTGTCATTCATTCTATTGAATCCACTCCTCCTTCCATTCATACCGAGATGCAACAAGTATTAGATCACCACCAGTGGGTCTTCGAAATATCTAGGGAGCTACCACCCTCTAGAGGTCAACATGATCACATCCATTTTCTACTAGGTACCTAGCCACCAAATGTTTGCCCCTATAGATAGATTTTTTCCCAAAAGAATGAAATTGAGAAAGTCATCAGGGAACTCCTCAAATAAAATGTTATTCATCGCAACACAATCCCTTATTCATATCTGGTGGTCATAGTTCTAAAGGAAGATGGTGAATGACACATGTGTCCAAACTTTAGGGCCTTTAACATGCTCACTATCAAGGACATATTTCCTATCCCAATAGTGGATGATTTTCTTGATGAACTGCATGGTGCCAAAGTTTTTACCAAGTTGGGACTCCTCGCATGGTATAATCAAATATGGATCAAGGAATTTGACATTCCAAAGAATACTTTCAAACTCATGAAGGCCATTATGGAATTTTGGGCATGCTATTTGGTATCTGTAATGTGCCATCCACTTTTCAGAGATTCATGAATCACCATCCGAAACCATATCTCATAAAAAAATTCATGGATATTTTTCATGACATTCCCATACATAGCTTAGCATGAGACACTCACCTTCAACATGCCGACCAGGTATTTTGATTTCTCCAACATCATAAACTATTTGTCAAAGTATCCAAGTTCTCCTTTGGCATGGAAGAAGTAGAGTATTTGGGACATTTTGTGGGCCTTCAAGGAGTGAGGGTTGATCAAAAAAATATTGAGGAAATGCAATATTGGTCCGAACCGAAAACTTTAAAGGCTCTGAGGGGATTCTTTCATCTCATGTGCCATTATCACAAATTTGTCCTTGATTATAGATATTTTTCTTGAACCCTCACTAACGTTCTCAAGAAAAAATCATTTATTTGGACTGGCGTAGCTCAACATGTTGCTTTGAATTTCAAACACGCCATGTGCATCACTCCATTATTGGCCATACCAAAATTTACAAAACCTTTTGTGATTGAATGTGATGCTTCATGTAAAACCATTGGAACCATATTAATGGAGGAAGACAGAACATTAGCTTGTGCAAGTCAAAAGCTCAATCACAAGCATCTACATCACTCTACATACAAGAAATAAATGTAGATCTTACATGTAGTAGACATTTGGTGGCCATACTTATTGGGGTGTCATTTCTAAATCTACACTAACCATCATAACCTAAAGTACTCCCTCCAGCATCAGATGTCACTACTACAACAAAATAAATGGCTCATAGAATTGTTGGGATCATATTATGAGATAATTTATAAGAATTGGTGTGAAAATGTAGTGGCTGATGTGTTGACATGCAAATTTGAGGATGAGGACACCCTTTTAACCCTCTCTCTACCCATAGCAGATTGGATTGAATAGGCTTGCCATGAATGGTTCTCCCGCCTATATTTTTCCCAACTCATTAATAACTTACAAAGAGATCTTGATTCCCTATAGGACTACTCTTGGAAGGATTAGATTCTTTGCTACAAGGATTAGGTTGTGTTAGCCCTGACCGCCACCCTTAAAACCCATATCTTGGAAGAGTTGCACTCCTCTATGATTGGAGGACATTCATGCTTTTAGAAGACTTACGCATGAGCATGCCACTCCTTCTTTTGGACCAGCATGAATAAAAAAGCTATTTGTTTTGTAGTTGAATGCAATTAACAAAGGGTAAATGATTAAGAAACGAGTAACCTTACAACCATTTCCACTCCCTTCTTATGTCTCAATGGATTATGGATGTTTCCATGGATTTCATAACATGTATCCCAAATTCAGGAAACAAATAAATCATCATGGTGGTTGTTGACATACTTCTTGAATATGCTAAAAAAACTTTCTCTACCACACCCATTTTCCCCAACATTGGTGGCTCAAATTTCAATGGACCAAATCTTTAAACCACATGGCATGGTGACTTCCACTATCTCTAATCAAGACCCCACTTTTACTAACAAATTTTGGCAAGAAATTTTCAAGCTACAGGGCACATAAATCCAACTTAGTACAACTTATCATCCCTAGATAGATGATCACGCAAAAGTAGTCAACATCAGATAAGAAACATCAATTGGAGACCTATCTATGGTATTTCGCATTAGACAAGCAACATCAGTGGGTACAGTTGTTGGCTCTAACTGAATGGTGGTAAAATACTAGCTATCATGAAGCCACCAAGTTGATAATATGAGGCAATTTATGGCCTAATAACACCTTCACCATCTTCTTATATCCCAAGATGTTCTAAAGTACAAACAATTGGTCACCTCCAATAGAACCATTCTTCCATGATCACTCATCTCAAACATAATCTACATCACGTTGAAAATGGAATGAAGGAAAAAGCAAACCAACATCATTTTGAGCTGTCATTTTAGGTAGGGGAGCAAGTGTTCCTATGACCCAAACCATAAAAGCATACCTCTCTCAAAGAAAATGGTTGCTAGAAACTAGTACCAAAATTCTATGGGCCTTATCCCATACTTCAGCGAATTAGAGGAGTCACTTACAAACTACCCTTGTTGATTGCTTAAAAATCCACTCAGTCTTCCATGTATCATGAATCAATAAAGTTGTTGGGAACAATTTCAGGATTCAAACAAGTATGCCAAAATTGGATGAGAAAGTCTGACTTTGTCTCTGACTAAAACAAGTCATCGATACTTATGAAAGACATATCTACAACCACATGAATAATGAGTTCCTCATCATGTAAAAGGACACCTATCCTAAATATGCTACATGGGAACCAAAAACTATTCTTCATCAATTTTTGTAGCCTCAGCCTTGAGGACAAGGCTACTTTTGATGGTGGAGGGCATGTTAATGTCCAACCCTAAACCCTTTATTTAGGTAATAAGCCAAAGGTGCCTATTCAGAGTCATAGATAGTTAGTTTAGTAAATAAATCCCATAAGTGGTTATTTTCATTAATAATAATTGTAAGTGTTTGACACACATTATAGAAAATGGGCCATAATTAGTTATAAATGGGAAATAGTTAATAGATAAAGTGGTTAACCCGTGTTATCCAAGGGACCACTAGTAGTTTGGGTTTTAGATGTGATTAACTTATAAATAATCTTAGATAGTAAGGGAAGAATCATCAAGTCTTCTTGTAATCGAGCTTTGCTTCATTGGAAGTTTCCCCCTTGAAGAGGTAAGTGAACATTGTAAGCTACTTCTAAATAATAAAATATCTCAGTAGCTTGTCTCAACTCATGTCATATTTTTGTGTTTTTGAAAGTATTGTTTCATATTTCTCACATTATGTTATTATTTCATGTTAAATGTATAACATGCATAATAACTTACTCAATGGAAGAAAGACACAACAAGAGCCACGAGGATTATTCTAGAGGGTGTTAGAGATCATGTTGTTTGAACATGCATGGAAAGGAGATTCCTTTTACAATGTTGAAAACTCTCGCATATCTCTTCCAAAGTAGTAGTGATGCTAAGAAATTGGCATTGAGAGATAAAATTAGAAACGTTCGCATGCAGGAAAATGAAAGCATTCCTTAGTACCTATCTACATTCACTCAGGTTTGAGATGAACTTCGAGTAGGAGAAAATGCGCCATCATCTGGAATTGTGATCTTGGCCTCCTTGGCCTTCCGAAATATTGGTAGAACTATCAGGATTTAGTTAATGGAAGAGACAAGCTATTGAATTAGGAGAGACTTTGCATTTATTTGGTGTAGGAGGAGATGAAAAGAAGCACAAAAGATGGTCTCACATCCACTGCAGATGAGGGAGAAGAGTGTTCTCTAGTTGGAAAAGGAAATAATTGCAGGGGAAATAAGGCCTAATGTGAGGTAGATTATATCAAGAAAAATGGAAATAATAAGGACCTCAACAAAATAATTTCCTTTCATTACCATGAATACGGGCACTGTGCAACCAATTTTATACACAAGATATCCAGCAAGGGTCTTGCAACAAGAGGATGAGGATATGTTATGCAATGTCAATTCAAGTTAGATTTCACCCTCTTTTCTTGAATGGAAATATATTAAGAGGGAGTGAGAGATTCCTAGATTCTCATGCCTCATATCATATGGCAAGAAACAAGGGATTCTCTAGTAGCCTAGGGGAGAAGGATCTCAAATTGCACATACAATTTGGAGACGGTGGGAGGTACAGTACCAAGGGAATATGTATTGTAACCTTCAAGAGGGATTCAAGCTCCCATATTCAGTTGAAAAATGTAATGTATGTTCCTAGGCTAAAGAAGAAATTCATTATTGTAGTTGTATTGGAGGACAAGTGTTATGATGTGCCATTTAGTAAGGGAAAATATTTTTTGCAGCATGTTACTACTCAACTGGTGAAATCGATTGGATTTAGAGTGAGAAATATCTATAAGCGAGAGGTATATTTCACCATACATACAGTTATACCTCCAGGAGTGATATGGGGTGATGTAGAGCCTTAGTCAGAGAGTCGCAATGATTTCGGCAAGGTCCATAGGTGAGCAGTACCAGTTGTAGTATACTCTTATCATGGATACTTACCCTTTCTTTAGGGCCTCACAATATTCAATAGGAGAAGTATCATTTTTAGTTGATGTCGTCAAAACGTGAGTGACAATTATAGACTAGTTGCAATTAGATGTTGAAGATCATAGAGTAGTATTGATAGTAGTGCAGGAGACACAATGAAAAACCAAAAGCAATGCATTTTTTCCAGTAGAAAGTGGGGAGACTAGTAGCAGTCATATGCTCAAGAGATAGTTGCAACTCAGATACATAATTGATTCACTTTTTTAGATGCTTCTTAGTTGTAGTTGTTCTAGTACCACCAACAAAAATGAGAGGTAGTGTCATTTTTGCTATAGTACATTCCATTAGAGCAACAACAAGATTGTACAAAATCATTTTCCTGCTAAGAGGGAGTTTTGGAATCGTAGAAATAAAATGTTTCGTTGTACTATTACCTTACTCAAATGTAGAAAATTTGATTTTCCACATAAGCGGGACAACTTGGATTGAATTTAGATAAAGTGACATGGCCCATTCTACTAGTTATGTTAGTAAATTAGAGTTTGTAGGGTAGAACTAGAGTTGTGCATGAGTTTATTTCTAAGATATAGAAATATAGTCGACTTATTTTTAGTTGAACTCAGTTCACTAAGCTATAGTCATTAGTTGAGTCAATTAAAGGTCAATTGAGTAGTTCTAGTCATTGTTAACTCATTGATATCTCAATTAACTAGTGAATTAGCTAAAAATACACCCAATCATGCATGGAATTCAAATCTCCTAATTGAGTGGATGGAAAAGGCACATTTTTATTTATAATTGTATTTTGCTAAGTGTACAATGATTTTTCATTGACTAGGTGATGAATTACACTAATATTTGCACAAGGAAATAGGTAATTTTCCAATTCTTTAGGAGCTTAATTCCTCCACGATTGTAGAAGGAAATATAAGGTTGGATAAGGCTTGAATTGGCTAAGTGTTAGCCAGAGAAGGCCAGGAAGTAGGAGAGGAATGTTAAAGTGGAGGGTGTGCTTCAGAGTTGAAGCAAGACATTGTAATTTCTTTTCTTTCTCATCTAAATTAATGCAAAGCAGTGGAGGGTTTTTTCCTAGTTGGGTTCCTTCATAAAATAATAATTTTCCTTATGTTTTGACAATTGCATGCTATTTCATGTGTTTCTATCATGTGTTTTCCTTTCCACTGAAGAGTCGAATAATTTTTGCCTCTTGATTTCAATTCAATTTCATTAGTAGTAACAAATTTCTTTCAATTTCTACATAGAACAACAACAATAAGGGTTGTTTTTGACTTGGAGGGGGATTTCCACCAAAAATATTTTGTCTCCTTGGGCAGGTTTATCTTGTTTTATTATTTTTCTCATTAGATGATCATGGTTTAGCTACATATTTCGATATGTTATTTACTATTTTGTTTAATACATTATATGATATGATCTATTGATCGGTTAATGCATATTCTGATTCAATAACCCGTAAAAAGTTTTAAAATATTATATAATCTTTATCACTATTGATTCACCCCCCCAACCCTCTTAATAGTGATCTCATTTCCAACAAGTGGTATCAGAGTTGGTTCTCCCAATCAATTTAATCTCTTGACGGTAGATCATGGAGCATGGTTATGAACAAGAGAAGGATGTCTCAAAGACAGAATGTGAACAAGGAATAAAATCAATCCATGGCAAAAAGAGCACAAAAATGTGAAATCTCAGCCAAAATAGTTATGTGACGAGGGAAAATTGGGAGGTAATATTTTGAAAGAATTCTTTTATTATGATTATGATTGTTCTATTGAGTTACATAATGAATATGGGAATGGTATTTCTCTTGTTAATACTAAATATGAATCAACAATGATAGTAATAAAAAAATATTATGGTAATAGAAATTACAAGTTGAAGTGATCTCCATGAGAGAGTAGTTAAAGATGGAGGAGAGCAATGTAACATGGGACAATATTCTTGGAAACCAAAGATCAACATTGGATAGACTGGTCTTCATTTTCAAAAACGGAGAATCAAGTGTGCATGTATGCAAGAAAGAAAATAAAAAACCAAAAAGCCTAGTAGTAAACGATAATAGCAATAAAAGTAGCAGTAACCAAGGAAATAAGAAACAAATTCAGTAGCAGGAGAAAGAAACACCTCAAGGAGAACAAAAATTTAGGAATCCTTTGCGCCAAGAGAGAACCATGGTAGATCTATGAAATTTTAAAGGAATCAAAGCCTCTTCATTCCTTTGATGGACAAGGTAATGTGTTACAAATATCACAAGTTTGAACATGTTGCAACAAATTGCATAAGAATGAAATAAAATAAGTAGTTGTATAGGAGGCCGTATTAAGACAACAACCAAAGATGACTTCCCCCTGCACTATGTTCATCCAAATTTAGGTATAATAGTAATTTTTACAGTTATTGCTACACATGCAATGGTTTTGGCCAAAAAGTTATTGAATGTGGGTGTCATGCCAAGACAAGTAAACTGAAAATCAAGAGATTCAAGTCCTTTCCTCCATTCCATAGTTTTTATGGCCAAAATGACCTCCTCAACATTTAGGGAGACCACTTGTTGAAAACCCTAAAATAGACTCTTTTATGTTTGTATTGGTGGCTCTAACTAGTTTTATTAGGTTAGGTTACCCTCTCACCCTTCCTGTTGCCATATGCTATCTCTAATTACCTATTAACAAGAAGAGGGAATCCACCGGGGCTTCACTCGAGTAGAAATACCATGCCAGGTACATTCATATTGTGGGTTTTATATCGAGGAAAAAATGACATAATATATTGAGCATTTATTAGGGGGTAAAGGGTTTTTATATTGGCAAGTATGGAAAATGGATCTCAAAGTTAATGAAAAGGTATAAAGGGGTATAAAAATTGTTAACGAAAAAATAGATACCTACAATATCTAGTGAAATTAGGGGTTTTTTGAATTGGGAAGTTGCATTGGATTCATATTGGTAGGGGGTTGAATAATGTGATTTATAAAGGCATTTTGCAATATGTAGTCAAATTAGGGGTATTGTTTAATATGCTACAAATGCACATAACATGTCATAGGTTCACTAAGTGAAGCTCCCATGAGGCAATCATATATACCCTCTTTCTATGCACTTGCAAGAAATAAGTCATCAAGTTGAAATAAGGGCTTAGCTGAACCACACTAATGTTTTCTCTTGAGTAAGGAGACTTCTAAGAATGTGATGAATAAATCCAAATAAAAATCTACTCTATAATGCAAGAAACATAAAATAAATCATAAATATATCTCGATTTAACGAAGGATTAATCCTCCTCTCAATCAAGAGCAAGGTAAAGGATATATGGACCATATTTAACTTAGATTAAAAGAGAAATGAGCAAGCCAAGGAAATAGTTCCAAAACATGCTACTTATTCAAACGATTATGTACACAACCATCACATAAATAACTATCATATTTATGTTTTAGACATGTCCAAATTCAAATGAAATGAATTCATTAAGGAAATAGTTCTCATAAAGCAATCATGATCTAGAAAAAAGACACACTTCTTATCAATATACTAAATAGTTAACAATGACAACATGCCCATTTATTTGAATTCATTGATCAACATTGATATAAATATGATACATCATGCAAATATAGTTTTCCAATGATTTAAACAAGCATACAATTGATTGAATTCACAGTAATCCAAAACCTAAGAAACATATACTTATCTATATCAATAATTACCTCAAAATTAATAACCAGTTTTTAAATTTGAGAATAGTGTACAAGAATTGCATCTCTGTTCAAAGCTTCCCAAGCACATAATTTCTCAAAAAGTTTCATAATAGAATGAAATTTTTGGATCTATAATACATCTCTTCGTATCTAGTCCAAACTAGTTAATTTCATACAAAATTTAGCTTCCTATGGTAGTGGAAAAAGCCCTTGTTTACAAATAATTTCCTCAAGTTTCAAATATGGAACCCTTTCTTCTTTCTCCAAATTCTTATTTATAATTTAAAAAAATGAT
Source organism: Pinus taeda (assembly GCA_000404065.3). Classification (NCBI taxonomy): domain Eukaryota; kingdom Viridiplantae; phylum Streptophyta; class Pinopsida; order Pinales; family Pinaceae; genus Pinus; species Pinus taeda. The sequence goes on along the minus strand of APFE031673615.1, from coordinate 17,385 downwards.
ATTCCAAAATGGAGAGATGTTGAAAGCAATTTAGGTCCATCAATTTTTGAGCTGTAAATCCTCAGTGTTCTCCTTTATTTCTCTCATTCTATTTCTCGAAATCCCTTAGCCTCGATCCTCTTCAGTCACCTGTGCAAAAAAATTATCTAAAATATCATTAAAAGCCAATTAAAGATGCACATCAAATTTTGAAAATACAAAGTTGAGAAAAAAATCTAACACTAAAATTTCATTAAATAAATGAAATGAAAAGAAATTAGTGCTTCCCAATGATTTCTATCAAAATTTATTTGGCACAAGAAGGAGGTCATCAAAAGAATTTGCAATAACAAAAGTTTTGGCCAATAAACTTCCAACTTCTACTAAATTTTAGGCATAGTAAATATTCATGTTTACTTGATTCACTTGGTTGAATAAAGCTCAAGATAATCCCTGCCAATAATTGAGTTCCAAAATAAGCATGCTGCTACAAAATACACAGTTTAGACCCAAAAAAAAAAAAAATAACGGCAATTTTGTAACGTTTAGCTTTAATAAAAAAAAAAAAATTAATAAAATCTAAAATATTAAAAAAAATCTAAAAACGGATAATATAAATATAAATAATTAAAGTAAATTAAATTTAAATGGAATAAAACATAACAAAAGAAATGTGAGTTCAAATAAGATATACATGCTATGAGTTAATAGGACGCATAACTGGTAATATATGACAATTGAAAACACATGAAGGAGCAAGAGGGGAGAGGGCAACGTGGTGGAGAGTAGGTCTGCTCCCCACCACATGTCATATATAAAACGAGCTCCTCTCCAATGTTAACACAAAGGCCTTTAAGCCCTTCCCACCTCCCACTTAGGACATCTCGGTAATGGGACCTTGGGAGGCATGAATGGTCGAAAATTGAATCTTTGGGGTTGGAGAACGGGATAATGTAATAAATACATTTTTGATTTTAATATTTTAATTATGTTTGTATTAGGTTAAATAATGAAGTTATATTATTATATATATATAAAGGTGGTTCTCTAGATAATTAAAAAAAAATGGTTTTGTGAATAATTAATAAAATAATTTTTTTGATTAATCTAAATTATCTAATTATAGAATTAATTAAATATTATTTTTATAAAATAAACGTAAATTACATTTTTTACATATTTAAGTTAAAATGGTGAAAATCAATCAATCACCATTTTCAAATCATATGTTTAAATTTAGCAAAATTGGAGTCATTGGGATAATGGTGAGAAACCAAACACAATGAATCAATCAAAGAATAAAACCGAGAAAAATGAAAATCTCTTACAATAAATAAAATTAAAGCATTGAAGGGGTGATTTCTCCAAAGTTTACATGGAGGGTACCCATATCCTTTTTAAAACTTTATGGGGGGTTGGTTGTGAACACAAAAATGGTGACACACATGGAAGAAGCATTTATGTCTAGTTAAAAATAATAGAAAAAAATATATCGAAAGATTGCAAATAAAGCTTTCCACAACTTCCTCACATAGCACATCATTCTCAAGGATCCTGTTAACACCCAGGTTGTCCTCTTTGACTCCCAAGAGGATACGGCCGGGGTAACCACTAACCAACTTTGGGCTGCAACTTCTAGCCCAGCTGCAGTCAGAGAGGGCTCTCTCTATGTGGTATGGTCACTGCTTGCAGTGAAGGTTTAGGCTAGGTAGGATATGTGTTTGGGTTGTAGGAATGTTTTGGTTGGGGAGGATGCTTCTGATATTTCCTAGGTTCTGTGTTCAGGAAAACTAGTCCATTGGGCAATGGGGTCTTTGAGTGCTGTTCCCTTGATATCTTGACTGAGATGCAGATGCGTTTGCAGGGCCTATAGGTATACTGTAAAACAATGTGTTATGACTGAGTATGAAACAATGAACAACTTAGCAAAGAGCACTTAAGAATTCTTTACTTGAGCTGACTGGTGTGAAAGAGACAAGGTGATCTAGTATTAAAGATGGCACTTAAGAATCAGTCTTTAAATACTATAGCTGAAGAAAACATAAAGAATGACCAAGATTGAGCTCAGGGTATTTCAGATATTAAATCCTGCAACTATTCTTTTTCTTAGCCATTTAGTTTGAGCGCATGAAAATCAGTAAAGAAGACACAACGGAAAAATGACAAACATATATGTAACAGAGGGCAAATAGAAAACTTATTGTTCCACAGGGTACACCGGAATCCTGTAAACGCAAACCATACATCAGCAAGCCCTGATGAAAGACAATATTTGAAGAAATCTCATCACCATTTGTATTAGCAGTCTGAACATTTACACCATGAGAGTATCAGAAGAGATAATGAAGTTCTCCTTACATCCAGTGTCCAACCCCTCTTAACAAGACGCGAGGGGGAATATATAGAAGTTCCTTATAAAAAATCCCTCAGGAATTAGGTCATCTGAGAGTAAAAAACCCTTACAATGGTAGAGAGAAAGTAGGTGAAAATTTATTACATGTGTACAAGCTTCTTTAAAGCAATTAACTCCTGACAAGATAACTTGTTGACCTTCGGACACTACGGGGTTAACTTGCGCAGTTTTTCATTAAATTTGGTGTTGAAGTACTCTGTCACTTCTGATTTTCTGTATCTTTCTTGCTCCTGTTGCCTGTACCTGTTGATGTTGATGCTGATGCTGATGCTGTGTACCTGTGCTGAGTGGGCTCAGCGTCTTCATGCCTGTTGTGCTGACTCCAGCCACCTGTAGGCTCAAAAGGAGAGTATGCTGCAATGGTTTTCTTTTTAGCTTTGATTCAAAATTAGCCTTACTAGGTCCTGCCATGTTTCTGGATGGGGAAGCTGGTGTTTCAAAATTGCCCCAATGGTCTCATCAGCCTCTGTGTACTTGTAAAAATCTGGAGGCTTGTCGAACAGATGTGCCACCTCATTTTTAATGAAAAAGAGATCATCTAATTTATCAAAAAGGCCTCGTCCTGTTAATGGACCTGCTGTAGATGATCCTGGAGCCTCAGCAATCTGCATGGCTGAAACAGCACTCAATCTCTTAACATACTTCTCATAAGAGAGAAGCATTCCTGCCTCTTCTAAACTGGGTAGCCCTTTGTCCTGTAGGGCTGTAAACCTGTTCTGAAACTTGGCTATGTCTGCCTGCATGCCATGCACCCTCCCGTCCAGAGTCTGGATCAAATTTCTCATTGTTGTGGTCCTCTTTATCATGGAGATAGTTTCAGTCCTGTTATCGATTCCCATCTGGATCAGCTGAGAACTATTCCTGTAATTCAAAATTTCTATCATCTTAGGGGCAATATCTGCCATATTTCCCAGCTCATTTCTTGCTCTGTAAAGCTCCTTCTTTGCTTTGCCTATGAGCCCTATCTGCTCATAAATGGCCACAATGAACTCCCACTGATTAGTGACCTCTTGCCCGATGGCAGTCCA